>JASSUY010048907.1:0-44166 GCA_032466535.1 Forpus xanthops
TAGTAATCATGGATTTTTGAGATTAGCAATGGCTTGGATACACGCGTTTCAGGATGCAAGAGTAAGGTGTCTGAGAAAGGGGAAAGGACAGCTAAACAAAATAGTCAGGCACGTGAATGAGAAAGAACCAGAGAATGTTATGAAGTAATAATCCACCTGCAGATTTAACAGCACACAGAGCAACGTTTCCCAAATATCACTAAATATCGCTCGGTCTCAATGTAAAAGAAGCACTTTTCTTTCTTACAGATTAAAGGACAAACGTTGCGCTATGGAATTCCAATTCAATGCTGCATCCTGGAGAATAAAGACTTTACAAAACAAACAGTTGGCTTGTCCAAATCTTAAATGCCTGCAGTACACTGACCTTCAGGTGCTTTCCATCAGATTTCCTCCTCAAGTTGATTCAAAGCGTACACCAACCACAGAAATGCATAGGAGATCTCATGAAGTCATAAGTGTAGATACAGAAGTTTCCATCTTCTGGCTGGCCCTTTCAAAGCAAGCCTTGCCTTGGCAGCCTTTTCTGTTCTTCTGTGGTTAATGGTGCCAAGGATAACCTCCAACATTGTAGAGCATGGTGATGCACACTGCTGAACTCTGCTCCTCAGCAGATCTGGCTATGCCAGCTGGCACTCACGGACAACACACCGGTCTGGTTTGAGGAGAAGCACGCACTTGGGACAATTCCTGCTACAGGGCTAAGACTGCACCAGGTTTAGCTCCCTTTACCGTATGCTGCCGTTCAACAGCATCCCAATGCACTTGGTACCCTCGTCTGTTGTAAACTTCAGTCAGTGGTTCAAGGTCTGTAATCCAAGGACTACTACTATCAACTGGAACTGCATCATCTTTGCTTACTTTTACACAGAAAACTACCGTTAAGGCATATTTACATACGGTACGGCTATGTAGCATAGAACATGTAAAAACACAAGGAACTCATCTAATTTTGGAGACAAGAGTCATGAACAGCTCAAGAATACAAGAGAAGTAATATATGAAAATATACACAACTGTAAGAAAAACAAGCAGATACGCAGATGATGTTCATTCAGCAACACAAGAGGATCAGCCCATTATGAGAAGCGAAGGAGACTGGCACTCCACCATTTGACTGACAACTACTTGGCTGGTGGAGCCCAATCAGGCATATAATCAAATGGTGATGAGCGTATTAATGTTTAGCTTAGTACCTTAATATTCACAGTTAGCTACTATGGGCATTAGAAAATTTGAAAGAAGCCTGGCTCTTGAACATACACTGTATGCATATCCTGCCTACAGGAACTGGTTTATGGTCTAAGCTGCCCAAATTCTTGTGGCACAGTGACAGAAGTTAGTTCCCTACACACACGCACACACACGGGGTATCTCAAGGACACGCAATACCTACCTTCAGTTTCATGCTACTAAGACATTGCTGATCTGGAAATAAATGATGGCACACACACAAATACTGTCTCAGGTACCTAACACATTGCATGGGAGCCAAAGAGGTCAGGCGATCTGCAGTTATTTCAACAGCATTAATCTAGCCACGAGAAAACAGTCCTTGTACCTGCTTTATTTAGCACTATAGTGCAGTTACACTGGCCCTCTGCTGCTTGCCCGGCAGAAACTAGGTAATAACTTCACTTCCATTCTTAAAGTAAGGTTGAGCGAGCATCAAGAATTAACTTTCTCAGATCTGGTGAAGGGTTAGCTGAGTTGAGCTGGTGACCTTAGGGAAGCTTAAGATAAACTGCCGAGTTGTGCAGGTAATATATTTTCAAATATATAATATACTACTTAACAAATAAAGAGAGGATACAGGATGGCACTTGGGGTAAACGACTTCACAGGCAATAAAAGAAACTTAACCTCAAGGCTTTCTACAGTCCCTTTCTTGGTAAATTATACATCCTCCTTGACCACACCACCACTCCATTTTTATCTTGATTATTTAAGGACACCACCCACGTAAGGACTTTTATCCAGGAGCCATTACCTTTGAAAGCATAGAGATCATCTAAAAGACTTAAAAATTTACAGTAAATTACTATTATCATGTCTTACAGAACTAAACCCTTATGCATTCTAATAAATAATAAATGGCACCAGCTAAAGCAGTGGCCCATATCAATGTAACGCTGTAAGCTGTCAAGCATCTTTCTTAAAATCCCCAAGGGTCACTATGAAGGTTAAACAAACCCTCCACATAATGGGCGGCTTTTCTGTTTGCATCACCTTCAATTCCCTAAATACAATGTAAGATGGACGAAATTATTTAACTTAATATGCTCCACTTCCTATTAGGTGCTATTGTATCAAACCAAAATCACCCTTGTCAATTTTGCTGTTTTATTAAACAGGTCCTTGTACAAAATCTGTCTACATCTCACGTGGCGAGGCCGCAGGCTGCACTGATGTGTGCAGCCCTGTCAAGAGCTGACAGGTGAATCAGGTAACAAAGAAGAAAATCAAGATGGTCTGCTTTCCAGCTGAAAATCTCACAGCAGACACCTTGGGGTTTATTCACATTTACAGTAGCTGTTTTGACAGTTGCTAATCGTTTATACCATTCAAAGGAAAGAACCAAGTCTCACACTGCTTGCCCAGTGTGAGAATCAGTAGGTGACACGAGAGTGTCTTTTCACCCCATTGAATGAAGTATTTTATACACATTACAGAAAGCACCCACACTGTGAGTAAAGGTCTTGGTTTTCCTACTGAAGAAGTCTGTCAGAAACATGGTAGATATGAAAACTGATGAAGCAAGTTGCTTAATATGCTTCCTTAAAGTTGCCATTTCCTCCAAGTTTATGGATCCGTTGACTGCGGAAAAAAACCCCTAACTCACTAACAACATCATGAATTAGATCTCTGAACTGAGCAGGGGTTAAATGGCAAACTGATTTTCAGCTAACTGCTTCTTGTTTACACACTTCTGAGTGCACAGCTGCAAATCTGCTTGCTCATACTGCTGTTTCCTAGGCTGGAGTGACTATTAAATTTTGTAATTAGAGGAATGTAATTATTTCCTGTAATGGGCTGTAAATTCACATTATGCCACAAATCATTCTTATGTACACTTAAGGATTCATTACTCTTCTTAGCAACTGACTAGCATATTTACTAAGCACAGAAGTGTTCAACTGGAGCACCCTGCAGGTTACTGGGAAGGTATTAGTTGTTCCCAGATATAATCTCTTTGGTGGGGGGAAGTGGCTAGCAGTAGGAAGAGTGGTTCTACCACTTTGGTAAGAAATAAGACTTGAGAACATGATTCCGCCCGTCCCTTCCTCCTCCTCGCATCGGCCCGAGGCCCTTCCGCCCGTCCTTTGCCCCTCCACGAGTCCACCGGAGGCCCTTCCGCCCGCCCCTTCCTCCTGCTCGCATCCGGCCTGACCCGGAAATGAATCAATGTCTGCAAAAGGTCTTTGACATTCAGATTTCTTAACCCATCAGACTGAAATAAGCATTTATGGCTAATGAAGCTTTCTTTCACTACTATGTTTGCGAAACTAACAAATCTCCCCACTTGAGCAAGTTTGACAGCATCTTTTTAAACCTCAGAAGGAGAAACGTAATTTTATGCCAAAAGTCAACCAACCTGCATATACTGTGCAGAAAACGGGTAGTGGTACCTATAGTTTACCTTACTTCAGGGAATATGCATGACACAGAAAACAGAACAAGCCATTTTGTTTTGTTCCCCTTTTCTTCACAGAAAGCAGAACTGCATCAGATTCTGCCCTGTGCCTAACTTACCAACTCTGTATTTCAGTTACAGATAAAAACTGATAAAACTCATTAGATGGATATAATTGCAACAAAATGCACAAGGCTGTGCTTAGACGTTAGTTGAACAGGTTCACGGAGACACTTCAATTCTACAACTGAAAAACACAGTCTCTCATGTATTTTTATATACACTAAAAGTATCAATTACATGACTCAAAATTCCTGTAACTCTATCAAGTCTGTGTCCAACCCGGCCTTGAAGACCACCAGCTATGGAGCATTCACAACTTCCCTGGTTAACTATGAATGCTGCATCGCTGGCAGTGTTCAAGGCTGGGTTGTACGGAGCTTTGGGTGACACGGTTTAGTGGGAGGTGTCCCTGTCCATGGCAGGGGAGTTGTAACTGGATGAGCTTAAGGTCCTTTGTAACCCTAACTATTCTATGATTCTGTTATTTACTGCATGAAGCACTTGCACCAATACACTGATGAACACCGCTTTCAACGTAACATGTTCTAATTAAAAAGTCCTTTTTATTTTTATGTTTCTAGCTTAAACATCAGACAGCAACACAGCACATATAATGATATTCAGTAGAGTTGAAATAAACAAGGTTATATAAATAAGTACTAACCTGTGAAGCAAGCTCCTTGCCAGGCAGCCAATACAAGAACATACAGGTAAAAAAGTTGGCAGTAACTCCTATTTTGCCTTCAGTTCCCCGTATGTATTTAAGAAAGGTTAGGCATCGGGAAAAGGTCCATGCAGCTCAACACAGGAGTCCATAGTTCCATCAAGACCACCAGAAAAACTGTTTGCTACACAACGGCTCATTTTTTTCAAGGACAGATTCCACAGTTACTACTTGTTCTTCACAGTTGATACTTAGGCTACTTCTGTTTTACTCTGGTTCTTTTCCACAAGTCACACTGTGTGCTCTCCTCAGCTTTAAACATCCTCACATATACTCGTACACATGTATAAAATACTAAATTCTTAAAAACAAAGCCCTATAAACTGAGATTCACTGTTTCTGCATTTAATTTGCCACCACTTAGACTGTGAATCATAGCAATCATATGGGAATGTTTGTTCAGTTCTTCTTTCTGTAGTTTTACAAGCGCTTCTTTTTCTTCCAAGCGTCCTTCCAACTGGGACTTTTGAACTTCCAGAGAAGATGCCTGCAGAAACAAACAAAATGTCATCATTTCCTCCATTATCAACTGCTAAGCACACATAGCACAGTATGAGCTGAGTGGCCTGGGGGTCAATTTAAGCAAGTAAATTATAGAGTAGTTTGAAACTTACAAGCTCCTTCTGGAAGTCTCTCAGCTATGTATTTGGTGCACATGCATGATTACAGTGATTGCCATGCTGATACCACGGGAAACCACTAACTCCCATATCATAGTCCTTTTTCAGCAGCACAAATGTTCACTGTTAAGCCATCCACATGTCATTTCAAGCCCCACACCAGCAAATATTTAACAAGAACAAGGGAAATATTAGCTATGTGCTGGATAATATTGCCTGCAGAGATAAAGCTTTTCTTCCAGGGAGCAGAAATACAGCAAATATGTTCCTCAGACTGCACAGTTTGTATTTACTCATCAGTTAGCATGAAAATGCAACTCTGCTTTCTTATTGTACAGGGAGCCTCACCTACAGGCCAGGACATGGAGGCTGCACTGAAGCTTGAAGGGTTTATTTTGCCTTTTTTAAATACTATTTTGTTAACTTGCTATTGCCAAATTGATCTCCGTTTTGGAAAAAAAAACACTTTCTTAGAGACAAATATGGTTACTTTATTAAACTTTCAAAGAAAGATCAAAAAACATCAGAAGCATTTTGATGTGTGCATGTCTAGCATAAGTACCTTAATTCAGGATGCAAGCAAATGGAGTAAGTAACCTAATCCACATTTTACGGTACTTGAAACTACTGAAGATCAATGTGCTACCTTCTGTTAATACTGTTCTACAGGTTTGTTTGGGGTTTATTTCTTCCTTACAAACATCCTCTGTAGTCACACACCATGCCTCATACAGCCTCATTACAACCTGACCTTGACCTCTATTTGCTTAAACTCAAGCTCAGCTACTCAAATTCTCAAAAGGTAAAAACCTAAAGATGAAAGAATTTCTTCCTTACCACAGGCTGCTCTTTCTTTAGCTACTTTGCCACCAAAATACAGGTTTACCAACTCTTATCAGTTTAACAGATACATGGCATTCTGGTCTTTAGAAAGAAGGTGCAAGTAATGCCTTACCTTTATACTCAGTTCTTTCCTTGCTTGCTCTGTTTTGCTTAATTCCCTCCTAAGAATATCTATAGTTTGTTCCGCATCTTTTTTTTCTTTCTGCTGTGCTTTCAGTTTTTCTTCCTGAACTTTTATTTTCTGTTGCAAGCCTTAAGAAAACAAACACATTAAAAGTTGAGTTCCAAACTTAAAAAAGAAACACAGCATTGCCTGGAAAACAAGGTTCTGAGACTTGTTCTTCCCTTCATTAGGGACTGTAGCAGTAGGACAAGGGTAATGGGTTCAAACTTTTACAGGGGAAATTTAGATAGGATATGAGGAAGAAATTCTTCACTGTAAGGTTGTTGAGGTACTGGAATAGGTTGCCCAGGGAAGTTGTGAGTGCATGGTTTAGTGGGAGGTGGTGGCATGGTTTGGTGGGAGGTGTCCCTGCCCACGGCAGGGGGGCTGGAACCGGATGATCTTAAGGTCCTTTCCAACCTTAACTATCTTATGATTCTATGAAGATTCAACATAGCTAATAACTTAATTACTGAGTAGTGCCACCTACTGGTAAGCTGTAGTGGCTGCTTCCAGTCATATTTGCAGAAGAGCTAAATAAAGCTCTTGTAAAATTTACAGTTCCTACAAAAAATAGTTTCAACGGACATGCTGTAAAAGATCCTGAAGGGAAATATGATGCTGTGCAGGCATCCAGTGAATTCCATGTCGTCTATGGAATCAAGTTTATGTATCCTTTCTAAAAAAAGAAAAAAACTGTCTTTGTTTCATTCAACTGTTAAATTACATATCCCTGGCTAATTAAGATTTACATGTTACCTTGTAAGATTTATCTGCTTACCCAGAGCACACAACAACATCGAGTTAAACTAGTTAGTTCTCTAGGTTCAGTGATGTTCAGGTAAGCGACTTACTTGCTATTTTGCCATCTCTCTCCTGTAGCTGTTGCTGTAAATCTTTTCTGTGATCTTCACTTTCTATCAACTGTGCAGCAATCCTAAAATTGCAGAGAAATATATTTTTATGCTTCAAGTAAGATCTGACACTAGATCTCTATTCTTAGAGGCTAGAATGATTTTTGTATCGTTTCCAGTTCCTGTGAGGAACTTAAAATCAAATCTATGAACTTGCACAGTGGGAACACTTAAAAATTTTATTCCCTCTCCCCCCATGAAACAGTCATTTCCTTTGTCTGATCATGGAGACACAGGAGAAACCATTGAAAAAGTTACTATGTGGAGTTTAAATGCCAGAAAGTGTTGCTTTTGATTACAGCCAAAAAGCATCCAAAATACTATGCCAGAACTGAAATTGTCCAAGTCAGAATTCACTGCCACTGGTAATTAAGGGTGCTGGGGTTTTACCTCTTTGTATGCTCCTGAGTCAACGATACCATTACTAAAGCCTGTTTGATGCAAGCACATCTCAGTATCAAGATTTTCCAATAACATACTCCAGATTGTCACACAACACTAGGCAAACACAAACATTTCATAACTTATCTCCAAAGCCCATATATGGGGCTGCTTCAGTCTTCATTAGATAGCACAATATTTAGGTTCCGTAATAATTTAATATATAGATACTGTCATCCATCAGCATTATAGTTGTCACTTGTGAAGCTAATCTACCTTTTCCTTTACTAGTTAGCCTAATTTCTAAGGCATATTCTATCTGCCACTTGCTCTGCCTGGATGGCATCTGCTGTCACTCTTATTTACTTGTTCATCCACTTTCTACCTACCAGTTTCTAAGCTGCAGCCTGCTGCAAGAGAGATAGTTAACTTCCATGGTCTACATATTATTAGTGACAGTTAAAGAGTACCTAGATATCAACTGCTCCCTCAGCCTGCCTCTATAAAGGGGCAGCTGTCATCAGAATATCTTCCCAATTACACTGAGCTGTATATCGTACCACTGAAATTAGGCATCCAAATTTATTCAGTAGCAAACTTAAGCATCAGTACCAAAAATTTTCCAACTGGATCATAACTCAAGGCAGTGATTTGGATTGCTCTGATCAGTGACAAGGCCAAAGCCTGGAAGGATGGAATGTACTTTATAAGTAAAACCAAGATTAGCATTTTATTTCTCAACTGGATACAAAGCCTGTCTATGAGCATACTGGGTATTCCTCCCCAATACGGAAGTGAAGTCATTACTACACATACTCATCTAACATACACATATAAACTCAACCCTGAATTATCTTTTGCTCTCCCGGCTCCACTTCTCAGATGTTACTTAAAGATCAATTGAAAAATGGAGATGAAATGCTACTTCGGTTTTGGTGTTTAATTTGCTTTAAAAAGACCAAACTGAACTTCCCTATCATTCTGCTGATTGAGTGATTCATTTAGTTTCTTCATTGCTTCCGTTTATTTAGTGAATAGCATGTAATTTCTTAATATACTGTCATTCAGTTGTTTCATACGTACAAATGAATCAGGGGGTTACGGCTGATGAGTTAAAGCATTTTCAAAGAGCTTTTACTTGAATATAGCAGGTTGTTAAATAAAACTACTTGGTAACATCTGTGCAACCATCCCACTCAAACTAAAAGCAAGGTGTTTTGGGGAAGTGGTGTCCATTGAGGATATTTTGTTGGCAGTTTGGATCTTTTTATTTCGGTTTTTTTTTTTGAATGTACATACTTAAAGGAAGAAAACCACTCGAACCCAACAAGCCAAGCATCAGTGGATCTCTTACATATCCTGAATTATTAAGCAAATTGTTTAGAATGCAAATTTTTGCTTTATAAACACATTGTAAGGATCAGAAGCTATTGTATCCTTGCTTTGGAGAATTTACAACTGTTAGATACTAAATTGAGGCTGGCTTATTTCACATTAATGAGTGAAATACACATCTGCAGAGTATGACTGCATACAATTCAAGTTAAGAAGGAGACACTTCCACATCCACCATACCAGATAGTTACCCAAGACACCCCATAATGGACAAAGGTTGCATATATTTTTTCTCCAACAATGGCTCTCTTATTGGCAGCAATATGTCTTCCAAACTGTGAAATATAATGGCTGCTAACATTACTAAGCAAGAAACTTGCTTGGGATTTTACCAGCTTCTTTGCCTTGCTGACACCTAGCGACGAGACAGGCTCATGTGAGTTGTAAACCCAAAGCTCTTTTATGCCTTTATTCTTCCAAAACACACACTCTTTTCATAAGTAGTTTTTATCTTTTGATACTCTGTGTCTCTCAAGTCCTTCTTCAGTCCTTCTTTCTGAAGAAATTATGCTTATAAAAATAATTTGGGACACACAAGATGCCTCCTTCCTCTGAACCTCACTTTCACCCAAGTTCAATCAAATTTGCTGCAGAAGTGATCAAAGATACAAGCTTTTACCTTATGCAGACATACTGTCATTGGCTACTTCTCCAGACTATTTATAGCATGTCATCAAGACAGCACATAAGAGCAAGGAAAGACATCAACAGTATGGTATAATACTTACAGAAACTAAGCATAGTTTATTTTGTTTCCTATTGAACAATGCTCCCATTTATACTAAGGTCATGCTATTTCCTGAACAGGACCTTCAACTTCAGTTCTCATTCCATTTAACGTATTAACCTCTAGAATAAATGAAGTTTATCTCACTGATAAGCATGTAGAAGAAAAGTAATTCTTTTTTCACCAAACAACATTAAATAGCTTGTAATTTTGCCCTTCTACTGTGCTTGGTCCCTTAAAGGGCTTCCTCACCCTTTGAATACAAAGCATTTGCTTAATGTATCTTACATGCCTTACCTCTGAAGATGATCAGCAGAGGATTTTTTCAGTATCTCATATTCTTCTGCAACTGTTTGTAATTTCCTATTGTGTTCGAAAAGCTGTTCTATATCAGTCTGGGCTCTTTCAGATTCAGAAGACTGAGCTTTCAGCAAATCACTGAGCTCTTCATTTTTTCGTTCAGCATCCTTCAACATAGCAGCAAGAGTTCTCGCCTTCGGTGGAAAGACACCCCCCAAAAAAAGAAGCGCCACAATTACAAACTATTCTGTTTCACTTTGTAAAAGGCATATTTGAGACCATATATCTAACACTAAAATGCCATCTGCTACATTAATTATTTCTCTCACCTAGTATTATTTACAAATTAGTTTGCTCAATGATTTCCTTTGGTTTCCTTTATAGACTGTGTGAGTAAAAAGGGATGAAAATAAAAGATGTTACATTTTATCTATGTATTTAGCAATCTGCAAGCCCAATTTTTTCTTATAACCTTTAAATAACAGAAATAATTCCACACGTTCAAAGCACACCTCAAATACATATTCCATGGAAGCAAGCTTTACGTGAAAGTTCATCTTGGATAACAGATTAAAAGGCACAAACAGGAAACAGTTGTTCTTATACAAGCAAATTCTATACAGATTTCTAGTACAGGGCTATATTTTCAAGACAACTACTATTAAATTAACACTAATGTTTAATGAACAATAATCAGGAGAGTAGGTTAGTTTTGTTGAATTCCTATAAGGGAAAGGACAATAAAGTAAACTGTTCCAAAGAAAAATCCAGAGGAAAACAGCATGTTCGTAATAAAAAACAAGACTGCCTTAACTTGCAAGCATAGCTACACTAAGCATTGCAGTTTACACCTATGCAATCACAATTCAAGCTGCCCAGACTATTATCTAGTCCCACCTTAGAGTCCCAGAACTAAGCTCCATGCTACTTACCTCTGACTCAGCCTGGGCTCTTTGACATCGGTACTGAGTCATCAGCCTCTCAGTCTGAGCCTGAGCTACTGCCTTTGCTTCCAGAAGTTCTTGCAGCCTAGTTTCTTTAGACTGTATAGAGGAAGAACATCTTTCATTCATGTCTGCTGAATGCACAGACAGCAATATACCCATACACATTAGGCTGTACTCACTGCTAATGCTGACAGCTTCTGCTCATAGACATCCATTATGTCAGATACCCTCATATCCATGAATGACTCCTTTACCTGTGGAAATATGTACAGATTATCAGAGAAGGCTGAGGAAAGTCGCTCTGCGAACAGAGCGGAATAAGTTTATCCACTTACAGGAAATAGACTATACATGGCAGAAGTCTTAAGTGTTTATTAGAATATAAAAGCCAAGTGAAAATGCAACTTGGTGATTTCAGGGTACTTCTTCTTAGGTGGAGTGACTATAACTCTACTTTTGAGCAGCTGCTCCTACTTATGCATAACCAAACGCAAGCTATCCCAGCTGTACATATATTGAACACCTACTGAAAAGGTACTATCTTGAACCATAAAGTAAGATTCTTGTATATTAACAGTAGTCCCCGTGCAGCTCCAGTTCTCGGCTCATTTTCCTGCCATCAAGCAGGAACCACGTAGCATCTTGGCCTGCTTGCAAACTTATGGTCTGTATTTCCTTTTAGGTATTACTACTCTAAGAAAAGCTTCTATAAGTTCCCTTGACTCCCCTCATTCTGTACAGTAATACCATTAAAATTCTTCTCAATTACTTTCTTTCACACATTTGAGCTTCAAATAACACACAGAATGCACAGAGATGAAGTAGTGCATATTTCAAGTGAATGTATATACTGATTTTTAAAGGAAAGTTCTACTGTTTAGAAGGTCTGAGAAGTTTCACCCAACAATTCATCAACAACTTTTTCCTCTAAAAGAAACTGAAGCAGCTTTATAATCTGTCACACCCGGAAGCTGCTGCACTAGTGCTGTCAAGCACCCACAACTGCTTTAACTGACATTAACAGATACACAGCAATGTACCTACAGGCTGTCATGTGCTGTCGTGAAAAGGATGATCAGTAAGGGCATTAAGTGGCAGAGTACAAAACCAATCAAGACTCACTTAACCTTTTTCGCTATTATTCTAACAGCTGACTGGAGCCAATATATCGCCAAGTTTCATTCTTACCTATTATAAGAAAGAACATAGTTGCAAAGCTAAGGTTGGAGGCAATACCACTAATACAGGTAACAAGCCATTATCAGGCACTTTCTGTTGTTCATTTTCCCAATCTGCATCCTATTCTTATAAGACAAAAGAAAAGGGAAGCAACAGTCCATTCGCTCCGTCTAAAGCGGCTACAAAGCTGGTAGCTTTGAACAGAAAAGAGAAGGAGGAAATATATTCAGTATCTGACAATACAGCCTGCAAAATGGCACACTATATGTGGTGCTTGTTTGGGTGCCTCATTCACCATGCATGTTGCTGCAGAGGGAAGCAAAAGCTTTCTTCTGGAGTAATAATAGAGCCTTTCCAAGAACATCACAGAAAATTTAACTGTAAACATTAGAGAATCAGCTACAGAAAAAAAGGAAAACCTATGTTCAGGTATACAAGAGACGCACCATACTCTTCTAAAGAAGCATATCATCTCTTTCATTACAGGCTATTTCTCAGGAAGTGAGAAGAAGAGGCTCGTGGTATGCATTAGAGCAAGTCTTGGCAGCTGCAACCGTATCTGACACCTGCCTCCACATCTGACAGCTGAGAAGCGCGTGGGTAAGCCGACTGGAGAAAGATCTCAAGAAGGAGCACAAAGATTTGTCACTGACTTATGCTCAGTAGAAGGAGCACATTCCAAACAGGCAGCAATCTAAACTGGACTCAATCGATACATGCGCTATAGCCTAACACTTACATTTCTGCCCTGTCCCCCCAGTAAAGAATATCAAATATTTAAGAAGGAGTACATAAATTCTACTAACCTCTAGACCAGAATGAAGTTTTTGTATTAAGCCCTGAATACTTGAAGTTGTGGATTCATCACTTGAAAGGCAGGATGAAGAACACCTCACTGAAGTAACGTTGGTCACGGGTTGGATTCTTTTTGATGCATGCTCTGCTTCCTGTTTTTTGTAAGCATTATTTGCTGCAATGCTTTCACCAAGCCTGAGTAAAGATTGAGACTATTAATGAAACAAGCTGCTACAAATATTTCAAGGACTGAAGATGAGAACCATGACAACCTAGCTTCTGTCTTATTGAAAAAAGATTACACAACAGTCACATTTGCATTTTCACACATTAAGATGTGGTACTAGACACGTGCCCAAACTGTTTCTATGGAATGGAGAAAAACTGAAGCTAGCCATGGCTGACCTTCAGAAACAAATGCAGTACCTTGCCACAAAGGGCATGCTGTTTAGCTCTTCTTGAGCAGACGAGATCACCTATCTCCTATTAGCCTGAGAAACAGATTACTTCACATGTCATTACTCAACTCACCTAGGCCACTGTTTGTAAGCAGGTAGATTGATAAGGGTAAGAACTTTTATTAGACATAAAAATGAGATCAAATCATGAAAAGGCAGAGCACTACCAATAAATCTTAGTTTTTCCTTGTCTCTGATACTATTTTACAATTCGATATTGAGTGCAGCACATTTCATTTTGGAAACTTTTCAAAAAAGAAAAAATTAATAAAGGATCATCAATTAAAATCTGTACAGGGAAGAGAATATAAAAGCTTAGACAGAAGTAATTACATTAACTATATTCTAGTGTATGCACATAAATTGTGGTTGGTATTTTAGAGGCATGTTCCAAATCAGAGCTAAGTCAAAGAGCTGATTTTTTAAACACCAGCCAAAATATCTTTTCATACTGAGAAATTCCTTACCAAGTTATCCCAGCCACTTCACTGTTGTCTCAATTGCTTCAAAGCCTATTTTTAACCTGCATTTACAAACATGTTATTTGGCTATTCCATTGTACAACTCCAGGCATATCAGATTTTACAGATCATTCATTCTCCCAGCCAGACTTTGTTGCTGGCCTTTATAAAACAGTTTCCTGTATCCATAAAACCATGTGATCTTAGGACATTTGAGATTGAAAAGGACCTCTACGGATCATCTGGTAGCTCTCCTGCTCTAAGCAGGTGGCTCAGGACTACATCTAGTAATTCTGATTACCTCCAAGGATGAGGCTCTGCAACTTCTCTGGACAACCTTATCCAGGGTTTGATTCCCCTTACAGTAAAAATTGTTGGGATTTTTTTGCTTCTGTTGTGTCCTCTCACCCTACCCTTCCAAAGAAATTTGCAAGTTCTTCCCTTTGTATTTCAAGTTGTGCCTACCTTGTGTCCTGTCAATGGAAACCACTGAAAAGACTCTGGCTCCATCATCTTTGTTCCATTCCATCATACATTTTCACACACTGATAAGATACTCCCCAAGTCTTCTCAAAACCAAACTCAGCACTCTCAGTCTCACCTTAAATAACATATGCTTATCCTTCCAAAATCTCAAAGGCGCTTCACTAGACTCACTTTACTAGGTTGGTATCTCTCTGGTACTGGGGAGCCCAGAACTGGACACACTACTCCAGATGTGATCCCACCAGAGCCGAGCAGAGGGCTTTAAGTTCCTGCAATGCCATTATCTTAACAAGGTTTCCCAAAAACAGCAAAGAAAAGCACAATGAGGCAAATCACCATGATCTAGTTGGGTCACCTTGTTTTTCTCCAATATAAGTAGTAATACAGTCACGATTCCAAGGTAATTTAGTTACATTACAAACCTTTCACACCAAAAAAGCAGCTGAAATGCCAAAAAGAAATCTGATCTGTAAGTCTTTTCAACTAATCCCTATTGACTTACTTTTTAAGAAAAACTGTATTAACACAAAGGGAAGAACTTTCAGATAGGTTTTTGAGGTTGCAAAGCATCGATAAAATTTAAGATATTGCTTCTTATTTTATTACATTTACAGAAATAGGGACTCCAAAACCAGTTTCTCAGTATTTTTTCCCTTATTTAGACCACCTTAAATACTACCTCAACTGCTATCTGCCTATGTCTTATCCTATTCTGCTCCTCCTTGGAAGTTGCTACAAGAAGAGTAAACAAAGCTTTCGGAACTGAACATTGACATGTCTGTCAAAGTTCAGCAGAGAGAGTAATCTGACAGTCAGAATGTTAGATGCACTTGAAGTAGAATGTTCCAAGCACAGACTTCAGGCAAATGAACTCTGGGGGACGGAAATCAGACACCACTATTCTCTCTAGGATCCATGGTAACTTAACGCCATCAGCATCTGAACCATTTTTTAGCTCTGCCCTCTCAGATCACTACAGTTTCTTAACTACAAATAAAGGAAAGTAATATGCCAAGAAACATCAATATCACTAAATCCATAAAAATGTCAAATCCTACCAGTCTATCACAAAAATAAACTTACACCATGGCAGGAAAATCTGGTAAGGGTGTAGCTTCAAACAATATCCCAAGTCCCACTTGGACGTGCTCTCTGTGGTCTGATGTTAAAGCAAACGTCAAAGGTGTTATCAAGCGTGGATCCTAAAAAAGAAATGGCTTTGGTCAAAACAAGATATAATAGTCAACAATAAAAAAAATCACCAAGCCACTTAGACATGACAGTATCAAGGCCCACAGCAGCATCTGCAAAGAGCGAGGTTATACACACACACAGAGCTTCCACAACTAGTTCCAGTTCAGTTCCAGTTCTGTTCTTCATTTGTCACAGCGTGGTAATTTATAGTATACAGATATGGGTCTGAACTAGGGAGCCAAACCATATCAATCCCAGTGACAGCCTTCAGTCACTATAAAGTCTGTTCTATAAACAATCACTCATCAGGCTGTTTCTAAGCCTGACCTTGACCCATACACACCAACAGTTCCTGGCTTGCTCAAGACCCAAGCCCACCATCAGCAATTCTTCTTCTTTGTTAATTATCCACACAGCAGGAATAGGATGGCTTGCAGTTCCCACAGCCCATTAACACAGGAAAGTTTTATTCGAAACTTAAGCTACCTTCTAAGTTTCTGAAGCTGAAGTTATAGAAGTGATATTAAGAATAGCTTACACTTCAGAGTGTTTGGAAACATGTTTTCCCATTAAAGCCAATGCAACAGGTAAAGAGATTAATTCCTTCTAGTTTTCAAGTGCTTGATTTCCATGACAAAGCTTAAATTTTATAAGGATTTCCTGATAACTGAAACTCTCATTATTACCCATCAAATCACATGATATCCATTCTTGAAAGAAAGCCCTCCCAGCCATCACAAAGTGTTTGACTGTCTGGATTACATTTCCATCTACATAGTAGAAACTGTTAAGATACCATTCGACAAATAGTTACCAAGACCTATTTCGACTAGGCAATGTCACAAATTAGATGTATACGTTTAATAATATCCAATCGCACCAATAGTTATATGGTTGTGATAGCTTTTTTCTTAGTTTGCTACCTTTAAACAGCAATCATAATGCAGTCTTGAAAGGATAATTCTTACCAGCAGCTGAAGTATGATTTCATGTGCATTACCGAATTAAGTAATTGCAGTAGAAAGGCAAGAGCTCTTGGAAGATTTAACAATGAAACACCCTCTAAGAAACGTGCCAAGGGGACTGCAGTTTCCTTTAAGTTTTACCACTTCAGAGATAAGCCTACAAAACATTCAGAACTAGAACTACTGCACTGCAGTGACACTTCCCTTCCGAGATACATTTCGTTTGACACTTTAAAACTGCAAATTACCTGCAGAATTTTGTAGAAGCTGACTTCCATACCAGGTACATCCTGCTTCAATCTGCTCATAAGATCCAGTGTTTTCAAAATAATATCAGCAGCAAGTTTGCTTTTAAACATGCAATAGAAAAGCAAAGGGGAAAGGAAGGAAAGAGAGAGATGCATCAAATCAGTGCTGATAAATTTAGTTGCTTTTAAAATAAATAAAAACCTTCACAATGAAATTAAGTATGTCTATCAAGGCAACAATGCCATCAACTAGAGAGATCCTCAGACCTGCCGATGAGCTTCCCCAGCACACCAAGGCTTGCAACAGTGAAGACCAAAAAACCACTTTCAAATTGAAACTGAGAAGGGTTTAATCACAGGTCTAATTAGAGTTCTGATTTCTGGCCATAAAACTTTTGGTTATATCAACATCCAGGTTAATGACACTGAGCTGTAAGAATATATATCACACTGTCAGTACAAAAATTCCTTCCCATACTTATGGGAACTGCGGTTGCATAAAACTGTAATGAAAACATAGGTGCCTTAAGCAATTCTGGTAAGCTTCGACTTAGGTAAGCTTGAACTACTGCATGAGGCTTAAAGCCTTGTTCCACACAAGTGTATCTCCAGCTCATGCCAAAACCAGACTCTGGAAGTTTAAATTAGGTTTTAATTATTGAACTGACCAGCAACATTAATTTCTATTTCTACAAAAAAACTAAATTTGATTTTAAAACAGTACTGATATACATGTATTCAAACAGTGCTTTCAACTACAATTTACTTCCCATTGAAACAATATCAAACTATCTTACTAGATAAGATTTTATATCAATTTGTGTGCTCACCACATTTTAGAGTCCCCTCCTTTTGTCCCAAAGCCATTATCGATCCCACTGTAGTTAAACTGGTGTTCTATTAGAGACGTGCATTGGCTGGCAGTCAGCACCTTCGAGGCATGCGTTTTCAGTATGTCATCTCTACAGAGCAGTAGATTGAGTTAAGAACAAATTTCATGCCTAGGTATTGGCACAAAACCACAACATTTCCTAATAAAAAGAAGACACAAAAGCTGGTGTATCAGAGCACAAGAGCCTCCAAAAATGTGCTTGTAAACCAACTACATAAACCATTTAAGTCATGTTTAGCTAGCAATCCAAGAAAGCATCACTTATCAATTACAAACACTCAGACACAAACCGATAAGGGAAAACAACAGTAAAATGAGCAGCACGAAGATAAGCAAAAAGCAGTCAATGATCAGACCCCAATACAAGAATAGCTTATCTAGGAGTGAACAAGCAAGTAGACTTCTTAACAGAAGTCAGCTTAGATGCAGTCATGTACTCCATACTGCATGATACCATTGACACTAAGGACTCCAAAAGGAGTGCAAAATTGCATTATTTTACACTATTTTCCTTATTTCACTGATCTAAATTTGAACGGTATTTGGCTGGGACCTCCACTGACTTAGCTATGTGAAAATACTATGCTGATCAAGAAGATGGCCACCCAAACTCCCCTTCTGATTTCAACAGAAAACTCATCTTAATTGTTGATCTGCAAAGTGCCTCTCTTCTGATCAATAGCCACCACACTTCATCCACACCACAAGAAGGATATTTGTCAGGACATTAATAGCCTTGGCCATTCTTTCACACTTCTTCACTAACAGCTCATCCACAATCTGTTCTGGCATCTGAAGATGATCAAGAAGAACAGGCAGCAAAAGATCCACAAAATGCTTGGCTGAGGCACTGTTGCCACTATTAATAACATCCTGTAATAAAGACATTTTATGGCAATTTTTAAAACTACAAAGCAAGGAAGCCAAGCCTACTCTACCCCCTCCTCCATCAGGCTGCCTCCTTGTTTTCCCAGCCTCTTTCCATTTCAGGGTAAAGACTGCAGATCAATAATATACTTAAGGAGAGAGTTTAATAAAGAAACAGCAGAAACTTCCTCACTGCTTCAAGCCTTAGTAAGCAACTGTTTGATAGCTTTGCTAGCATCTACCTCATGAGTTCACAAACTGCTGCATCTTCCCTTGACTTTTCCACACTGGAATATTTCTAAACTGCATGCCTTTAAAAGTAAGTTGTTTTACTAAGTGTGGAATTCTAGAACAGAAAGATTTCATTTAGGATATATTTTTACATGCTATTTTTAAAGTAAAATGCTAACAGTTGCTTGAAAATAGATTAAAAAATACAGCTGTTAACAAGCTTTTTAAACTCAATTATCAGTCTTGGTACCTCGAAAATCTCTTTGAATAGTTGCAATGCTAGAACAGAAGAGTCTTCAGAACCTTCCAATGGTTGGTTTGACAAGTGCACCAATGCAACAGATGGTTCGAAAGTCTTTGAACGAGTCACAAATCTGGTATTTCCAGAGACTGGCAAGCCAGATGGTTCCAGTATTGCCTGCCGCAGGATATGACGCAGTTCTATCACAGAACAGAAGGCAAGCAGGAGCTCTAAGATCTGTGTGAAGTGAATGAGAGTTAAAACGCTTTTAAATCAAGTATTTACACAGAAATTGCAACTCCCATAGCACAGGTCTAGAAAGATATACGCGTCCTACACAACTCTTTCTAGCACTTTAGAAGTTATCTGACCAACAGTCATCTTCCCTTGAAATCAAGTCAGCAACAAAGCACAGATCGTTAGACTGGTGAAGGCTTGTGACAGCATTCAGTGTATTGCTATCTCTTCTTTTTTAAAAACCACGGCTGCTGGGTATCCAGTAAGCAGTAGAAATGCATATACACTCACAATGAAGAAAGCTAGGGAAGAGAAAATACTGTAAGACACAAACAGATGCACATGTGCTTACTTGGGGATGAAGAAGAAAGCACCCTGGAAGGCTCCTTGTCTATGTCTTGCTAAATCAACAATAAATACACACATACAGAAACCTTAGCAATTATTATTTACTATGACGTGGAACATTCATAGAAAAAGCTTGAGTTGTTTCACAGGTGTATTCAGCCAAAATATTTTCACATTAAACATTTTAGTCTTTAGCAACAGACAGCCAATATTTCCTTTACATAAATTGAGAGTGAGTCTAAGTCAAATACAATAGTTAACTACTTAATCAAATGTGGCATCAATGTGTTCAGCTAGTACAAGAGAATGTCTGAATAAGTCCTCGAAGTGAGCATCACTGTTCTCCGATCAGAATTTTAATAGTATTAATTCAAGCTTCAGCCAGTGCAGTAGGGTACATACTGCAGTTCTTGTAGATTTTGGAGATTCCCAACTAGCCAAAGCACAAAAGGTGTTCGTGCTGGCTTTTTACCTTCAGGTCTGCCGCCTGAAAGCAGACAATCTGGCAAAAAAACCAGCTACTACCAATCCAACCTGACATCCTTGTGATTAACTGCAGTACAGAAATCTGGTGTATAATGTAAGTCACTTAGGAATTCTGAAATAAATATAATTCATTATGAATTCTTGCATGCAAGGAGCCTACTTATGTAGGCAGAAGTGAAACTCAATTAGAAGTTGTACCTTCTTGGCCTTATATTGGATAAGTATAAATACCTTAGATGATGAATTGGGATCCTTCCCATGAAGAAGATCTAATACTTGACCAAGGCACGAGGTAAAGTGCTCATATCTACAGCATGCATAGAGGAAGGAATAAAAAGCATTGAAGGTACTTATTTTACACTCAGACATTTCTACCAAATGACAAATGCAAGTGCCCTATTCTTCTCCTCAGGCCCAAAAACTTTAACTACAGCCTCAGTTTTGATACTGTAACTTCTCTTTAAAATAAAAATAGCTTTAAAAACATTCTAAGAATGAAAAAAAACTCCTTAAAGTAAGGCTAGATTTTCCAGATATTTTTACTATTAGGGTTAGATTGAAATGCAATAACTAAAATCTGCTATCTGAATTTGCGAAACTAATAAACCTGTCTACAGCTTTAACACCCTCTGGTAAAATTATTACAGCTTCATCCATAATATTCCACTTCAAGATAATATAGACCCGTAACAGGCAAGATACCTACTCAAACAGTAACCACCAATGCAGTCCAGACAAAGAATTACTGAAGACACTAGTAAATATTCCTTTGGGGATAATGTAAATAACACATTGATACACACCCATGTTAACCTACTAACACAAGAATCCTTCCATTTCAGATATGGCCATTCAAAAAGCACCTAAAGATCTTTATTCCAGTGTTTGGTTCAGAGTACAAATAGCACAGAGCAAAGAAAGTGAAGAAGACCTTAGGAGAACGATCCTGTACTTTAAGGATGTGAAGCTATACCTGCCAAGATAATCGGCAACTTTGGGGTTCTTCAGAAGATCCATGAATAGATCAACAGAGTACTTCCTTGTTAGAGTACCATCTCCATTTACAACAATATTGAATATTAACTGAAACGTCTGATGGATATTTCGAGCATGAAAGAGCTGAAAGGAAAAAGAAATGCACTTACGTTGTAACAAGTTATATACTTACTCTGTCTAGATTTTTAGTAAAACTAGCTGGAACTACAATTTTATTTCGCCGGTGTGAGCACTAGCTTCATGTACAAATTGAGAACATAACAGATTCAAAGCATTACTTACTTTTTCTCCTACTTCTTCATTTAAAGTAAGGCTTGATAATAGTGAAAGTGCAAACACAACCATAGTCAAACTACTGTGGGCCAGGAAGCTTATTAAGGTACGATAGAAATTCTTCACGTTATTCTAAGGCAATAAAGAGAAACACAGGCATTACAAACTTAATGCTGCTCTACAAAAACACCAATGTCGCAGATTGTACATACTTAAGAAGAAGCCATACAAATTATGAACAGTACAAAAAACAGAACAAATCGTAACAGTTCTCTAGGAAATGTATTTTAGTGTTATACTGCACAACACTGGTGTTGAAGTCAATGACAAAATTATCTTTTGAACTTCTATAATGGTAACAAGCAAACAAAAAAACCCTACCAAAACAACAAAACCATCCAAGGAATATATTCCATCATTATTTTAATCTAAAGTGAGAAAATAATTGTACTGAAATCTATAATAGAAAATCACCACTGAAAATTGAGCCCTGACCCTTCTCTGCTCAGAGCACAGCGCTCATTATGTCTGCTTTTCAAGACCAGTGGTATTTTAATGTCTTAAACGGCAAATCCTTTTCCTGGCCAGAGTTACCAACCCAGCTTAGGGGGAAAAAAAAATCCAACTGCAGTTATCCTATGTTAACAACATTTTTTCTTCTAAGGAAGAATGTTCAAATTTTAAATTGACCTTTCATTTGCGGAGAACAGTTGTAGACACTGAACACATAACACAAACTACTGCAACAACACAGCAATGTTGAAGGAAAAAGAACACCCAGTTTCCTGAGCTACTGCCTTTTTTCCCCCCTCAAACATTTGCGAAACAAAGATGTGCACTGCAGAACAAGCAGGCCAGGGTTATTACTGCCACAAAAAAAGTGCCTAAGAAATACAAAGGTACTTCCCCACAGTCTGGTCTTTTCCACTCTAGCCAGACAATGACGCCACAAAAGCAAAACTCTTACCAAAGATTTTATCCGAGTTTGAACAGACAAGTTGTGACGACAGAGGTTTGCCAGGAGTCCCAAACATGGTATTGTTAACTCATCTTCAGTGTGTTGACTTCCAAGCGAAGAAGTTTAAGAAAGAAAATAGCTTTTTATTAAAGCATCCAGAAGTTAATTCCGAGAAGTTGTAGCGCGGGGGACAAAAGGTATGGAGGATTTTCTGGTTTGGGTTTTTGTTTGGTTTTCTAATTAGATACCATCCCACCAAGCAAAGCAAAACTCAAACTGCAATCACTACAGCATGAACAGTTTTTAATGGAGTACACCTGAAAAGAGAAAGCCAGTACCAGAGATCAATGTGATCTGAGATAACTTATTGTGGGTGCTTGATGGTCATTAGACCTTTTATTAGTACACATGCACAAACTTTGCATTAATCTGACAAGTATATTCCTCTTTACAGGCATGGCTTTTCTCTTCATCAGCTCCCTGCTCTTAAGGGTGCCAGGGTAGGCTCAAAGGCAAATTAATACACAATCACCCAAAACGCCACAATAAGTGCAGCTGGTAATCTGTAATTGCATGCTTTTCAAAGACTACAGAACAAATCCACTGCAGCTTACTCTGGAGACCAGGTTCATGCAATATGCTAATGGCTTTCAGAACGTTTGGAAACGTAGCTACTTGCCATAAGAAAAGACAACCAAGTACACACTTACACACGATGCATTAGAAATGACAGCAATTCATCAATGTTGGCACCAGCAGAAAAGACAGGAACATTGTAGGTTAGCTTCTGCAGCAGCTGAATACACTGAGGAAATAAAAAGCTATTCACATGACTTTCCTATAGCATACCACTGAACAATGCTGGAAGTTAAAGCTGAAACTGAACGAATAACAAGACACCACCACTAAATTAATTTTCAGACCCTCTAATGTTAACACAGCAATTACTTAAACTGCTGCCAGCACAATAAGTAATGCTCTACCTCACTGATGTCCTCAGTTAAAGTCCAAACAGATTAATATGATCTTATTTAGATAGTTACCTAGTTTATCCATTTCTTCCCATAACCTCCTCAGCAATTTCTGTATTCTGTCAGTGAGAAAGGGGCTTTTTCCTACTGGAAGATCTACAAGCGTCGCCAAAATCCAACAAGCACTTAGGAACCTCTAACAAAAAGTATGTTTACAGCAAAACAGGTTTGCTGGAAAGACTGCCAACAGATCCAGTTGCAGTAAAGTCTTTCATTCAGCATTTTTTGGCCCATAACTGTGTTAGGATCAAGTTAATAGAGAATCATGGACTGGCTTGGGTTGGAAGGTTCATCCAATTCAAACACCTCTGCCACAGGCAGGGACACCTTCCACTAGATCCGTTTGTTCAAGGCCACATCCAACCTGACCTTAACCTGATTATTTCATTCCTTTACAACTACATGACAAAGACAACAGTGTCCATTCATTTATTGCGAACTTTAGGATAAACAACTGAATACCTCAACTGACAGTAACCTTTCCAACTGTCACACAGTGATTTCTTGAAAGAATTTAAAATATAGAGTTTTTTTTTTTTGTTTGGTTGTTATTTTTGGTTTGTTGGGTTTTGGTTTTCTTTGTATTTAAGCAAGTGACAAACCCAAGCAGAATTAAAGACAATACAAAAAGCTTTAATGCAGAATAATAATCCTGTCATACTAGCATCATACAACAGATAAAAAAGCAGCCAAGATTAACTCTCCCTCAACACATTATTTCAGCACTTTGGAAGACTTATTATATGCATACAGTATAATGCACAATGCGTAATTATAGTCAAGAATTATTAAGTGTTAGTTCCTGTTACCTGTAGTAGGACTGGATCAGTAATATTAGAACTTCGATGAACCACTCCTGCCAGCACGCTGGTCAGATTGTAGGTATCTTGAAGAGTTTCTCTAGTCTCATTGTCTGAAGCTAGAATTGAAGAATTATTAAAACCAACACAAATCACCCATCTAACAGCAAAAGCTTCTGTTTTATTGACTACCAATCTAAGCAAGCACAAGTAAGGGGCAGCAGAACAAACTTTATAATTGGGAAACTTGCTGTGTACAGGCTCAGGACATTGGAGAGCCCAAACTGCAGCCCAGCAAACACTCCAATGAGAAAGGTAAACAAAAGTGATGACAGCTGTGGATGTAATACATCTTCTCCCTTCTATCTCTACATCCTCCTAGACAGGTTTTGTCATTTCACTTAAAGAAATGGTGTATTTTCAAGCTCAAAAAAAAAAAAAAAAAAATCAAGGACAAGAGAATAATTCTTCACCCTACCCAAGGTAGAAACAAATTCTGACAAGCATGATGGCTCTCATTTCAGTCATGACTTGATATTTGATTCTCATGGTGATGTATCACCTTATCTAGCCTTGCACATATATTTATGCAGCTCAGCCAAGCACTCCACTAAAATGAAAACCACTTCATCTTTCACACCTTAGACTTTTACCAAGTTCATCACCTACACCCCAGAATCAGCACTTATCTTCTTTTCTTTCCCAGACCAAAGATAAAAAGTGTAGATGCAAACCTTACCTAATTGTGACAGCAAAGTAACCACAGACAAGGTTAGAGATGGGTTTATATTAGCATCCTCAAGGAGTTCTACTAGGCAACTGAGACATTCACTTGGCAGAATCTGATTTGAAGCCAACAATCGCGTAAGCTTCAGTCCAGAAATAACCTGGAAACGGAAGGAGAAAACCAACCTTAATTAGTCAACTGCAGCAAAGTATTTAACACAGAAGCTAAAACACAGAGCTTTATTAAATATACTCTGCTTTATTTGACAGGCTGAGAACGAAAATGCACTCAAAATAGAACATTTTTATTCACGTTTTGGGGGAAGAGGGAAGATCTCTGAAAAAATAAATCTGGGCTTCATTGTCACGGATGTGTTCCCTTTGCTTTTAGAAAATATAACTTTTTCACTGTGATCATTCATAACATCTTGGGGCTTCTTTTATTTGCTTGCTGACAGCATTCATAGTAACAGCATCCTTTCTATTCTCATAGCTGTGCAGAGCAACATGTGTATTTCTTCACACAATGAACAGAATTAATGCCAGATTATTCTTCTTACATGTGTTTTACGATACACAGAATACAGGAATTACTGATTTTGAAAGAACAACTTAACAGATTGGAAACCTTTTGTGATCAGCCTTCTGCTCAGCCCAACAGCAATGATGCAGACAGGAATCCAAAGGTGCTGCTCCCCAAGAAGGATAAGCAGTAATAGGCAGTGCCGCTTTGGAACCACTCTGTGCTTGAGACGAAAAAATGGGGGTTCAAGGAAACCTATACAGGATTATGCTAAAAATGATATACCTGAACATCAGTACAGGTAGAAAGGAATTACCCTTTCATAATAGGGCTACAAAATATTGACCTTGCATAGCCCACGTATTCTTAAATGGATACAAAGAAGAAATCTTGCCTGAACACTAACTGTTCTATTAGTGCTTCAGTAATTAAAAAACCAAACCTGTATTTGACAAAGGTACCTTAGACATAAAGCAACTCAGTCAGTGTGCCAATCTTTCCCTGCATACAAGGCTTTACCTGGAGGTCTGGGAAACGGACAGGCCTAGCCTGAGCAACAAACGCTTTTGATTACATGCTCCATTAAATCATCAGACCCCAGACACAAGACGGCATTCAAACTCGGGTTTTAACATGTGAAAATAAATGACCCTCGGGCGTCAGAAACTAGGTACTGGGGGGAGGAAAGTTACTCATAAGGCCTGTTATGTGCTTGCCTGATACACAAGTATACTGACACATAATCCACCATAAAACACTATGAAAAAGAACACAACAACGGTCCAGAAACACCGCTAAAAACCGAAACGTCTCCTCCGTCCGACGGCCTCTCCTGGCAATGACACCGAGAGAGTTTCTCCATCTGCACACGCTAAGCACCGGCGCCCGAAGGCAGCGGCGGTCACAAGCCAGCCAAGGCCGCGGAGGCTCCGGGTCCCGGGCTGCGGCCGACCAGCCCGGTGATAGCGAGGCGGAGACTGCCGAGGCCGGGCAGTGAGGGGGGACACCGCAGTCCCCGTCACGAGGAGACACCACGGCCGCCGCCATAGTCCCGGCCGCACCGCCACCCCCGCTCCGCTCCGCCGGCGGGCCCCGACCAGCGCCGCCCTCACCTCCAGGCTGCGCTGCAGGAGGGCTGCGTTGGAAGCGGTCTTGGCAGCCCGATACTGCGTGGCTGCCAGGAGCAGGGACTTCATGCAGCCGGAAGCATCCATGGCGCCTCAGCAACACCAACGGCAAAGCTAACTCGAATCTCCCGCCGCCGCCGTTTTAATGGCGTCATCCACTGACAGGGAGGGGCCGCTGGTCCCGCGGGGCATGACGGGAGGACTGCGCGTCCGCCATCTTGCTTCCGGGACTGGGGACGGGGAGAGGAGAGAGCCGAGTTGTGGTGTGTCAGGGTAAGGGTTACCCGAGGTAGGTGAGGGTCACCCGCAGTGACCAGGAGTACAGAGGGGGGTGGCGGAGCAGACATTCGACTCAATAGCAGTGACAGAACTAACTCTGTTAATTTCCCTACAAACCCGAATTTATCCCCTGCCAGAAACACCTTCGTTGTCCACACTATTTTTACTTATCACTGACTAACGGCAGCTGTCCATGGGCATAAGCCCAATTGTTAGTTGGATAATTCTTTCTCATCGCTACTTGGATCCATACCTTGCCAACAACAGGAACTTATACCAAGGTTAGCTCTCAGGATGTTCTGCAGAGCTTCAACTCCGTTCATCCCTCCTTTATCAGTGTGCTACAATTATTCGGGACTTTCCAGCCGGCCCAAGGACAGCTTGCTTTTAACTCTTCGCTTAGTTTCATCATGACATGCAGTGAGGCTTAACACTCATGCTAAGTTATACCCATGTATTTATGCAGCTAACATTCTTCTAATGACATGCTCTTATACATATATATAACGTGGTGCAGCGACCCTGTAAAGACCATTAGAAACCAGCTCCAAGCAGCATCATTGCAGTGTGAGGTGGCAGGCTCACTCTCTGCAGGCGTCCCCGCAGAGGCTCTGCCCCCCCACACTGCACGAGTCTCGGGCTCTTGTACTCACTGACTGAAATTCACACTCATTCTGACGCAGGTGGCCAGCCTGCATCGGAAGAAGTGCTCAGCAGTGTCTGTAAGGGTTTACAAGGGTCGGTGCTGAACTTACCTATGGTTACTCTTTTAACTTACCTACGGTTCCTCTTTTAACTTACCTACGGTTACTCTTTAACAGTTCGAAATACATTCCAACTCATCAAACCCTGGATTGTTCAGAGCCTCTGATGAGCCATGCCCTTCGTCTCTAAGCCAGCCCACAACAAGAGCCATACTGAGCTAACGGCAGTGGTTTATGGTAGGGATCCTCATATGTGCTGTAGCTATTAAATAAAGCAATACCTTCATACTGACAGGTGTGTAGAACTTCCACTCCTTTTGCAATCTGCCAGGAGATTTCATCAACATTACAAGTGCTTCAAACTGTTTTCATATCATGGATTACTTAATGGCATGGATATAACATGGCCTTTTGGTTTTAGTTTTGATTACTCCAAACTACAGGATAATACTAGTATCCCCTGACATACTTTCTGCTTAGCTGAAATACTATCCACTTGTCCAACTATGTGCTAGCATGGATCATGTGCAAAACAACAGAGGTGAGAAGGTTTTAAGCATCCTATGGTGCCGGGAGAAAACTTGTCATGTATGTTTTTTTATCAACACACATCACTTCTGCCATAAACTACTCTGCTTTATGCACATTTGCTTATTGCATTTATATTGCTGTTCCCTGACCAATTGTTCAATCTGGCAGTAAGCATCTTGGACAGTTTGCTAACTAAAAAGCCAAGCTACACGTACATGCACACAAATACCCTTCCCCAACATGTGTCTCTTCTAAATACTTTTATTACTGAACAAAAACTTACAGGAGCTTGTACTGCAGCTGCTCGGAAAAAAAAACATCTGTGCCTGCTGAGACCCTCTGCAAAAGGAGAAGACCGACTCTCAAGGTGCAGATCCACAACAGAGAATGCCCAGCCTGGAGTGCTCCCCAGCTGATCCCTTGTGCTGAACAGCAGCTTTCAGAATGCCAGGTTGCAGATCCTTCAGGGAAGGACTGTGACATAATCGCTCTCCTCGACTTCTGTAAAGCAGTTAAATAAAAGAAGTGATATCAGATTAGTGCTCTGAATGAGGGTGTGTAACCAAGGGTGCCCTGTAAGCTGGGAATACATGTTTTTCAGGGAACTGCAAGACCTCACTTGGAGTGTTGTGTGTACTTCTGGAGTCCTCAGCATAAAAAGGTCATGGCACTGTTGGAACAAGTCCAGAGGAGGGCCACGAGGATGATCAGGGGACTGGAGCACCTGCATGAAAATGGGATGACAGAGTTGGAGCTGTTTAGCATGGAGAAGAGAAGGCTGCATGGAGAACTCATTGCAGCCTTCCAGTATCTGAAGGAGGCCTATAGGGATGCTGGGGAGGGACTCTTCATGAGGGACTGTAGTGATAGGGCAAGTGGTAATGGGTTTAAACTTGAACAGGCAAAGTTCAGATTGAATCTGAGGAAGAAACTCTTTACTGTAAGGGTGGTGAGGCACTGGAAAGGGTTGCCCAGGGAAGTTGTGAATGCTCCATCGCTGCCGGTGTTCAAGGCCAGGTTGGAGAGAGCCTTGGGTGGCATCATTTAGTGGGAGATTTCCCTGCCCATGGCAGAGAGGTTGAAACTAGATGATCTTAAGGTCCTTTCCAACCCTAACTACTCTATGATTCTATGAATGTGAGAAGGATGTTGAACTTCTCTGTCCATGAAAGCTTGTCTCAGAGGACACTTAGCTGCTATTCACCCCAAACACGACAGTGGAATCATCTTGAAACCCCCCCAAACAAACCAAACCCAAAACCCCAACAACAAAAAAGGCAGAGCTACATTTCTCACCATCATAAATTAAATTCCTTCCTGACTTGAACCTCTGGCTTCTGTGCGAGGCCTCTAGTTTCTTCACCGGCTAGCGGAGGTTTGTTACTAGGCCTTGATTTGGCTTTTCATAATTGTATAGGAGATCCTTTAATGTTCCAAAGGTCTTCTCTAGTAAACCTTCAGAAGCCTGCCAAGGGAAAATAAAGCTTATTTGCAAGAGCTCGTTCACATGGAGACACCTAAATGAAAGGAAGGATAGGTTGTTTCCGGTTTACCAAGGGCTGTTTTGCACATAGATTTGGGGACAGAATGTTGCACTGTACTTTAAACACTAGGAACACCTATTAACTGGTGTCATGTCAGGCACTAAACGTAAACTCTCTCACCATCATTTTTGTTACTTTATGAAAAAAAAGACCATCAGTTAAAAAAAATTTCTCCAATGCATGCTGCAGCAACCTGCTACAGCAAGGTGTCGAAGAACGATGGCATTACAGACTCATCTCTGGTCTTAGAACACAGGTTCAGGGGCAAAATATTTAGTTCTCACTTAAAATAACATATTTAAACAACTATTTTACAAGCAAAAGAACATCCAAACTTTTTACAAAACATTAGCATTGTGAAGTGCAGAAGTGACAAGCCATAGGATCTGTGTGAAAGTCCCCAGCACCAGCTTCCCCTTTCAGGCAGGAGTTTATTATCTGTCCAGTTTTGTGACTTGCATTGGAGACTTCCGAGGCCAGACACAAAGGGTGGCACTCCTGAGTGGGGGAACAGCGTTCTCACAGCTGCTCTTGAACACGTGGGTTCATAGGAGTTGGACTGAACTGCTTCCACAGCATAGCCCTGTAGTGATCTGTGGGGTACTACGTGACTGAGGGCACGAAGTTAGAACTTAGCCTTGAAGGTATCAAAGCTCATTCATGAAGAATGAGGCACCAAAGGTATCCGGATAGGAAAGCAGAAGGCATCTGAATGAGAAAGCAGAAGGCATCCAGAGGAGCGAGCAAGTCAAAGGGAGTAACTAATTGCAGAACAAGATAACAGACTTCAATCATGCGGCAAAGGGGAATCCAATAATATGCTGTTGCTAACTGATGTAACCAACAGCTAAAAGACACTCATATGCTAAAAACTGTATATAAGTAAGGGTATGTAATAGTAAAGGAGAACTTCTACTTAATCACCGAAGAAGCATGTCACATGTCCTTTGTCCATCTCAATCATGACATCTATCTGTGCAGAGGCTTTGCTTAGAAAAAGTGGGGATGTTTGTGTTATGGCATTTGTCTTTTAAGTAACCATTATACATGTGGAGGCCCTGCTTTCCGGGAGGTGGATCAACATCTGGCTGTCTTTAGCAAGTAGTGACTATACTTCACTCTTTTCTTTGTACACACAACTTTGCTTCACCTATTAAACTCATCTTGATCCTCACCTTTGAGGAGTTTCCTTACCTTTGCTGTTAAAGTTCTTTTCCTCCAAGCCTGTCCTGCTGGGGAGGGAGGAAGCAGCTGTGTGGGTACTAAGCTGCTGATCAGGTCTAACCACAATACTCTATGAATTTTACAGCTGAATCTGACCATTAAAAACCCCAATCAATATCCCTTTCAGCATCAGTATGTTATTTCAGTCTGTGATGTTAGGAAGGCAAACTACTCTGACTTACTAATCTTCTTGCACTTTCCTGATAAAACCTTGTTAGGAAAATTTGGGTTGAAAACACTGTAAGTGTGTGGGTTATTAATCTGCTGATTGGCATGACAGGTAACTGCAGCAGCGTGGCTATAATTCAAGTAGATCAGTTTGTTGACAAGGAATGCTCTCCTGAATGGGAAATTGTGTCTTTCATACTCTGTCAAAACCACTGATAAGCTAGAAATTGCCAGCGTATGAGCGCTTGGTGTGTCCTTCATGGAGCAAGCTCCTCTTTCCACTTAAATGCTGCTTAACTGTTGGCAGTTCTCTTGACTGTCCTACTACAAGCTGAGGAGTGAGTCAGCTTTTTACGTGTTCTCTCACCATGCCAAGGGAATTGACCGATGTAGCCTGCTCTCACCCTTATTCCAGCAATGAGCAGCATTATCTGCGGTCATCAGTTCAGGAGCCTCAGCATCACACAGAGTTACGGATAGATCTCTCCAAATCAAGAAGACCACTGTGCTACTCCAAATCCTTATAAGATGCTGGGTGCAATGGCAGCATTTTCAAATAGCAAAAGCTAACTAGGAACAGCAGCGAGAAACCGAAGTGATAGATTTTTCTTCAATGCTATCAAAAAGAAATGGTCAAAATCAGAAAGCAGCTAGTCAACAAGTAACAGATCCACTTAGATTGTAAGAGAATTGTAAGCTCATATGTAATAATATTGAAGTCAAGAATGGAGTAGAAAAGAAAGCAAAGTTGGGAAAACTTGCTAAGGTAAGGTGTTCATGTGTACTGTTTTTTTAAATCAAGAAAACTCTGATTAGTGCAATCTTCACAGCCAACAGAAGAGTTACTCACCTGTATTTTAAAACATCCTTCCTGTTCCCTGAAGGTACGGTAAGTGTAGATCCATTTTTCAAATCTGTGAAAGAAATTGCATACATCATGCTTTTCATCATCTCTTACACCACTGCGACTTGCTTAGTCTGCTACAGCTTATCCTGGCAGATTGATGGGCCTGTAAGCTCAGGCCAGTAACTGCTAACACTGACCAGATTGAGATTTAAGAAACTAGATTATCATGTAGCTCCGGACCCAAAATCAGCTCTTCTAGATCCCCAGGCCTCTGTTCTTTTGAGATAAATTAGTAGAGGCCAACATTTATCAAGGGCTTTATGTTTCTACAGCATACTTGGATTTGAACTGCTGAGCCAGGCAGGAACACTTTCTGTCACTTGATTATAAGGGGAAGAAGAAAGGACTTGACCTATAGCAGCACGGCTGCAACTGACTGAACTCCTTGCTGATGGAGTTCCCTGTTCTGTTTCATTTTGACTCCCTTTGGCAGAAAAGCTTCCCACTGCTACTGTTGCTACTATCAAATTCAGATTCAATCCCAAATGCTCCATCTGACAGCATGAAAGCTGTGTGAAATGATTCTCTTGACTTGGCACCTCTGAAAATAACTCCACTCCACTGGTTAAATTAATCATTAAGAAGAAATCTGGAATGAGAATTAGCAGCATGAAAACTTGAATTTTTCTTTGGAAATCAAGGAGTTTATCAGCAAAGCTCTCTTAACTCCTGTAGGAGAGGAGGATAAGAAAAAGAGATCACATAAATACAGTAATAATCTATGTATGTAGATGTGCTTAATTAAAAAGTAGCAAAATAAATCTTACCATGTAATTTCCCCAGTTGTAGCAGCTCTTAGCTCTTCAACCTGACATGCTGGTAGTATGTTTGGCAAGCCATCCTTGTTTTGTCGAGTCTGGCCTACTTGCAGCTCACTGCCTCACTTCTGTGACGTAGAGAAGACATCTGTTTGGTTATGAATTCACAAGGACCTTATTTCTCACCTATGAAGAAAAAAAACCTGCATGACACCACTTAAAACACATGCAAAATCCCCCAAATGTTCACTAACTGTGGTTAGGAGCTTGAGAAAGGAAATGCAGTGCCGAAACTCTCTAGTTACAAACTACAAGAGCCCCGAGGGCAGCCCTGATGTGGTGTGGCTGGCATGGCTCTGAGGGGCCCTGGGTGCCCCCAGGGAGAGCAACCTGCACCACGGGGCTGTTACTAGTCAAGGCCCAGCAGGACACACTGGTCCCAGCAAGACCTGCCTGGTCAGAGCCTGTCCACATGCCCATGGAGAAACTCCTGGGCATCGCTGTGAAACCATATGCGTGGAACATCTAGATTTACACTAAAACCAGGTTTAACCCACAGGCTTCCATCAAATTTGAGTAGTACTCGTCTCAAACTGAAAAGCAATTTATAACAGAGCTATCAGCAAAATATCAGGTAGATCTGGTTTCTTGTGCACTCCCTGAGAGAGCCCAATTAGACTCCTCTGCTCCACAGCCCTTGCTCTTTGCTACATGCTGGGCATTTAGTCATAGCGTGGAGCTCTTTCTTGACTATTGAAGAATACAGAAGGTCTGTCACGCTGATTGCCACACTGAAGTCATTCAACAAATTACTCCGTCAAACTGAAAAGAGCTCTATAGTTTTTCTTAGAAACTTCTACAGAAAAACGCCTTGCTCAGCTTGTTACATGCAAATACTCAATGCTTACATTTAATATTGAGCAAACAGCAGGTAGACTTTGGCTTTAGAAAGGTACTCAACTGCTAAACTTTAGGCCCCCAAAACATGAAAGATTCCTTTCATAAAGGGAAAGAAAATATTACCTTTGTATAATGTTATGGAATTTAACTACTTATTTGTTTTGAACTGTGACTATGTATAAAAACTAGGTAAGTGGTGTAAAATAACCAAACAAAGATCTCCTGCTTGTGTTACTGTCTGATAATTAAGCAATACCCATCTGTCTACATGTCTGCCTAGAGAAAGGCAGAGTGCTTTTTGCTGCCATTCTATGGCTTGCCCTATGAAGGCATATGAAGGGACATGATCCATAATTGAGACTGAGCTCAAGATACCACGTCAGACCTCCCTTCCCTAAGTTGTTTTGACTGCACCATGCTGTCATTTTGTTTCCCCTTTCTACATTTCACTCAGCTGACTTAAATAAAGAAGGAAGGCTCTTTATTACCATGGCAAAGAGTCAAGTTATTGGGTACACAGTGCTCAGGGTCTGGTGGTGACCGACAACCTCAACTCCAAAGCATCCCTTGCTTGGACTTTATTCCCTGGATTGAGGACAGCAGCAGGATGCTGAGACCAGCCCCCAAATTTCAGTACATCCCATTTTCATGGAACAATTCCAGTCTTGTATAAAGTGAGAAAACACAAACACAGCAGATTCTTACCTGTGAAATAACAGGAACAGAAGGCAGCAAAGCAAGGTTTTGTGCACCCATCTCAGCATGTAGTTACCCTGGCTCCTCCAGAGGCATCACCGTGACAGTGCTGGAGGAGCAGGGCTGCCCATTGGACTGCTCAGCAACTCCATGAGTAAGAAGTGATGGTGTGCTCTTCATCAAGGACTTGCTTTGGCTCCACAATCCTAGAATGCTCCCAACACAGACATTCTATTAGCCTTCTCAGGAAGGGTAGAGACTTGGTGTGGTCATCACCTGGCAGACCCTGGATGCAGATACGCGCAACTGCTCTTCCTGGGGAAGAGTAACCCTGGATTGGCTGTGCAGTCCTCAGGCTCCTCTCACTGTTCTGCCTTCATTTCAAGAAGGGAAAGAAACCTTTCATGAGACCAAAACAACATAGTGAGATCAGGATATGGTAGCTGAACACCTTCACACGCTCATGGCCGGGGGCAACAAAAACACATGGTCTCCCTTTGCAACCTCTTCAATAAGATACAGAGACATACTTACAGGAGCCATGGGGATCCAGATAGGCCAGTGTTGCCTGGTAATGGTTTTCCTTCAACTCACTTCATTAATGTTATCATGCAGTTACCTCATTTATACTGTTTACAAGGGAAAAAAAAAAAAATTTAAACTTGCATGGTACACAAAGACGATGCATGTATTCAAGCATCTAGTGTAAAGTAACAAATTGGGAGGGATGGGGATAGCTACCATCTCAGCTTTAAAGTAGCTTTACAGAGACTGAGAAGAGCTGGATGTTGGATTGCTAGTCCAGTAGAATTGCTGGACTTCCCTGCATAATCTGTACTTCCTCCCAGGACTGCAAACCCTCCTTTCCCTTCTTCGAAGCACTGAGAATATGAAGTGTAAACACAAGTAACAGCACCTCTGTGGGCTCAAGTGCTCTTTTGAGGATAGAATGTTTCCATCTCCTCCACAGGGACATAAACCAACTGATTTTGGATGCCTGGCTGAGTTACACAAACTATGGGCACGGATGATCCACAGAGCCATGTCGCCTTACCTCTGGGTGCTGGCTCTTCAACCTAGCGCAACCGGAATTCCAAGCCTCCTGACACAGTCCCAAGAGTCTGTTAAAAGGGACAGATCTTTAAACACAATACAGGTCTCAAAAGAATTATCACTAGCTCCTTGTCATTACAGACCATTATTTAAACCTCTTGGATTTAGTAAAAAAAACCCAAACCAATCCCAAAACACATTCCTTCTCTCCACTGCTCATCCCAGATTGTTTACCATAGTCCTTCCGGTGCGTATTTTTTGGCCAAGCATTTGTTCCCCACAGATGACTTACAAAGGCAGAAGTAGCACTCCCAGGGACTTGACTGTGCCTGCAGCATTCCCTGCCCTGTAATAGCAGTGAAGCTGCCTGCTTGGAAAGGGCACATTAGCCAGCGCTGAGCAGACATGATTCCCAAAGCAATTCCTGTTATGAAGGCTGGAAATGCAGAGCACTTCCTATCTGAGTCTTACCTCCCTCCCCACTAAATACAGCAAGGGAGAGCATATGCCATCTGTATTACCTTTGAAGTTCACAACCATTACCTTGCATGCCTTCAGGTGTGCAATCCCACAGCTGCAGTTCAGGTTGCAAGTACTTCAGGGATGGAGCTTGATTGTCAAGTTAGTTTTGTTGCAGCCTGCTTGCACCAGTCTGCAGCCAACTTTGCTTTTTCATATTCAGGTTTCAGGGAAAAAAAGGAAAAATCCAGTTTTAAAGACGTCACATAAGCAAATGCTAGGCCTATGTTCAAAACTGTATCATAATAACCACAAAGCAAGTCATTGTTTCAGTGCAAAGCAGCGTTCTCAAGGAGACATGTATGGAACGTGAGTACAACAACAAAGACTTTTCTGTTTCTCCGAGACCTGAAATCTGTTCGGAATCTGTCTGTGGTCTCTAGATGGCACTGTGACTCTGTATAACAGTTAACCTAAAGTGAACAACCTTAAGGAAGTGTTCGCATTGCCAATTGGATAAGAATCCACAGCTGCCAAGTGACTAGTTCCCTCTCTTTATAGATCAGATGTGTAATAATAGCTGTATTTATGGTGCTTATTTACTTCTTGGGTCACAACACAAGCCTGTGCTTTGCAAGATGCCCTCTCCAGTTGTTCATAGTTAATACTGAAATACAGCCAGCTGGGTACTGTTATCCATTCTTTCCTAAGTAAAGGGTATTAGCTAACTGGGGACTCCCATTCTGTCCCTGTACTCTCAGGATGTAATACGTTGTTATGTCAGATTAGAAGCACTTACCTGATGAGTTAATTGGCTGTTCACAACTGCTGGGTATCTGTTTAATCAGTGTTTCACTGCTAGCTATCACTGTGCTCAAGGCACAGAGAGATATATTATTCAATGTCTTAAATCAGAAGAGATAATATTTTTTCTGCTTCCAAAGCAGAAGTGACTATCTTTTAAAGGTGTTAAAATGGAAATCAACTTTCCAATCTACATTACTATTCAGAACCAATACTTGAAGAAAAACTAACGTAGGTGGTGGGTGATGCACAAAGCAAGTCAAGTGCAAGATCACAGGGATCTGTATTATCAGACATACTGGCATTTAGGCACCTCCTGATTTACACTGATAAAAGCCTCTAACATATCCTTAATGGAAAGCAGCATGATAGCTGTCATGATGAAAGATCAGGCTTTGCATATTGGATAATTATTCTGTGTGTTTAGGCTGCAGTTGGAGATCAGCACTAAGAACATTACACCATTAGGATGAGAGAACACAGTTTTCCACAAAGAAGCTTAAATCTGTTCCAACCCACAGAGATAACCAGTGCATTATATAGCCATCTCTCATTTTTAATGAACCCTTACAAACAGGGGTATGTCTTGTCATTATGTGAGCACACTATGCTTCAACAGGAGATACAGGCAGATGTTATAATGAAGACAACAATAGGAATCAAGTTATGGAATAAAACCGACAGAATTCTCTTTGGTCACATACCAATCCTAAGCTGTTCTGCCACTCACTCACTGTGCTGCACAGCTATGCGTGCTTCCTCACTTCAAGTCAAATGTTTCCACTTTGCACAAGGATGATTTCACTGCTATGAAACCAAGGAGAAGCCTAAGAAATGTCCATGGTGCCACACCTGAGGCAGTCAGTTCAGTTTCTGTCATCCGAAGAACATATGTAGATAGTGGTCAGACTTTGTGATAATGACTTCTTGGCGTGCTTAGCAACCAAAGTAAGAGGACTGGGAGAAATACATGATCATAACTGAATTCCATTCAGTCTTAGACAAACCTCTCCATGTAGCTAGTTTTTTTTCACAACACTCAAGAGGGACCAGGGACTTCTATGGTACAAGGATAATCCATACAAATCTAATTAATAAATACCACCAACTCATAATTTGATGTTTCAGATTTCAGTGGGAAAATGAGATAAACCAACTCTAAGAGAAGGAGTAAAGTTCTGAAGACATTAAGAAATGAAAAGCTTTAAATCACATAAGTAGCTATAACATATTAAAAAAGCAAGCTCCCTTCACTTTTAGCCTTTCTTTTGTTGGAGATTCATTTAACAAATGTCCAGATACACAATATGATTTTCTTTCATCTGGTTGAACAAAATCTGTTTGAACTTATTAAGCAATAACCAAAAAAAAACATTCTCTAGTTAAAACAAGAGGAACTGATTTAAGTACTCTTCAGTTAAGTAGATGATAGAACACAAACTCGGCATAAACAGAGACCTCGCTTATGGCTATGCTGCAACTTCCCTCTGTAATTAAGCGAAGGAATAATTAGAAAACACTGGGAGGTACATAATGGGAGCTTGCATCAGAGAACAGTTATGCTGTGGTTTTGCGCTTGTAATGGCCACAGTCAGCCATTTCTTTAGGATACTCAGGACTAATTCTGCATCAGCTCCTAGCTGACGTTTTATGGCAAGCACCCTCCTAAGCAGAGCTGCCCCTGGTTGTACCACCTGTACCAAATGGGATGTAGCTACCTTTAACAAGACATAAGTAATACTGTTGCTTGCCTGTGCTCTGAGGGCTGGTGTGTAACAGCCTGCAGAAGCAGTGAGCAGCCACTTCGTTCTTGCGTTGTTGATGCATGGCTTTTGGCAGATACCACAGGGCTCAGGTATCTTGTCACCCTGCTCCCAGAGCACCTGCCCCAGCACACACGCCAGGCACAAAGAGGTGGAAATGATTGAATACCTTCTTTGGAACGCTTCTCTGAGATCTATCCAATATTACAAATCGCATCTCTTTGTGCCTGACTGTCCTGGAAAAATTAGGTTTCTACATGCAAGGTGAGACTGGCAGATCACAGAGAGCAGCCCTTGTGTACCTGCTGTGATCATTTGGATAGAGGTACAGTGATCCCTCCTAAATGGCAGTGGAGGACTGTTAACCTTGGAGTCACCCATCTAACCAAGCACTCCCATGCTTCTGAACACGGGGCCTCAATGTTTCCCACCCCTTTCTGATAGCTCAGATTCAAGTTATGGAGCTTTGTTACAACTGAGATTTACTATAAATGAAAGCCATTGATTATTATCTCTTTCCCTAAAGGAAAAACCTGCATTTGATGCTATTTTGTGAGGACACCCTTCCCAGGCCTAGGCTTTGCTGGAGCTGTGTGAAACTCTTCAAACCAAGGGAATCATTACAAGTTTTCAGCATTTTAACTTGTGACTGTTCCTGGCTTTTACTTGGATTGAATTTTGCTTTGCTTATGATGTGATGGGGTTGGTTGAGTGCAAGTATTCCCAAAAAAAGCAACAGTTTCTCTGGGAGTCCAGCCTATTTACCATGCCCTGAGAGACTCAGCTATTGTTCTTGGTTCTTTTCCTGTCCATGTGTCTCCTTGTTTATCTCTGATATTGTGCTACCACAGAACTACACTTACTGAATCGCATGGTACTGAATCACGAAGTCTTTTCCTACACCTCCTTCAGCAGCTGCTTCAACTTGATGTCACTCGCATGCTTCTGATGTGTTTTGTGTTTCATTTTACAGCTCTCTTTTCATCTCTTTTGCAGGTGTGCACAGAGGAAACAGGGCTCACCTTTGCTTGTTCACTTTCTTGATAGGGAGCTTAGATGTATTCAATTGTGAAAAACAAAACACGCAAGCCATTAGCACAGTTATGTTTCTCAGCATAAAACAAGATCAGAATGTGCTTGTACAAGTCCAGCTTCTTGAAACTAGAGATCAAGTACCACTTGAAATTGCTATGATAATGTCTTTCCTATGGGCTGATTGTTGTTATCTTACTGCTGTCTGGCATTTTGTTGCTTAAATGCACTTTTTAGTCTTGCTGTACAACAAGCACGGCTGCGTTTGATGTCAGCTGCTTCACACTCCAGTACTGCGTGCGTGAACCTCAGTCTGCCAAAGGCCACATCCAGATCACATGTGGCTTACCGACACTGGATGTGGCTTTTGATTCCTGCACTGGATGTGTGTACTCCTGGTGGGTGATTAGAGTTCTGCCTGCTTCCCACTGCAGGCCTAACACTAGCAGATACAGTAATCACATCCCAAGTGTAATCCCCAGGTAGGACATAGTAATAATCCTTTCACCTTTAAGAGGGACTAGATTACAGTTCATGCTGCCATGGCAACGATCAATTAACTGCACTAACATGGGATTTCAGTAATCAATTTCCCAAACCAGAAGCAGTCCCTTAGATTAGGTGACAACTCTCTCATTGAGTGAACAGACTTGGCAAGAAGCCCCTCTTTCAGTTCTGTCTTATTGTGGCTCAGATCTTACCTTGCCTTTTGAGAAAGTGTGAAGAAGGAAACCAATAAAATGATAACCTTCACTGCACTGATGGCTGTATGCACACATTCCTGTCAGCTACCTTGTCTTTCGTTTGTACATTTAGCACATCCAACTTTAAGACATACTGCGGCATCTAACCACTAAACCTCCAAAAGAGAAACTCTGTTCTATTCTACACTGACAGACAATAGCAACACCTACACCACTTCCCTGCTTGTACGGTCTTGTAATCTCTGCAGGCTGTTTCAGCCTTGGGGGTTCAATGGGAACCAGGGCAAGTGTGGGAAGAGAGCTGGGCTCCCAGCTCAGGCCAAGTACCACGCTTGCACCTCCATCCCCTGCAGGTGTTGCTGCAGAACAGTACAGCTGACCTACCATTTGCATGTAAGATAATACTTCGTTTTCAAAGCTCAGCACAGAGCAACTCTTTTGCACCCTCATACTAAAGCATAAAAATGTGAGACAGAGCTAGCACTCACTTCCAAGTAACCCCTCTGAAAGGGCTTTTTTAACTCCCTGCCCTTTATTTCAAGGCTTCTGAGATCTTCAGGCACACAGGAAAATCTTAACTGATCAAACACTATTCCCTGCTCCTAAAAGAGGGAGCAGTCAGTTTCTTCTGACTGTGTAGTGCTACCTGGAACACAGCAGAAGCATCAGGCAAACACTGCTTGCTTTCTGTTCCGTTACTTCTATCACTTGAACAGTAAATATCAACACTGGTTTTATCAGTAGAGAGAGGAAAGGTCTTGTGATTTGGCAATCTGTAATTTTGACATTAGATCTCTGCCAATACAGAGATCCAATCATAATGCTGGTCCCTGCTGAATGGAGAGGGGAATTCTGTTTGCCCTTTGTTCCATTCCATTCAGGAGGTAATCTGTGGGATTACAGTAAAGGTGCAAAAATGGCATAAACGAATGGCTCAGACTCCAAAACATTTCATCTTCTCAATTTCGTGCAATAACAAAGTCATAATTATTTTACATCTTACATCTTGCGTACTTGAAGTCTGATTTTAAGAGGAAAACCTTTTTCAGCTCTGATTTGAAAACTTATTTTCTGAAGAGGAACAAAAAAAACAACATCCAACACTAATGAAATTAGAGATGGTGTCTTACCTTTAGCAAGGATGTCATTGCTACGAATCCACCGTATTTCCAAGCACTTTCATTTTTAGAAAGGCAACTGCTTCCAACAAATACGCTGTGTCTGGGATTAGAAGGCTACATGATTTGCACTTGGAGTTCTTCTCTTCTCAGCTTGTATCAGTTATCAATGGTTGTGTGTGATCCACTGAACTGGAGAGTATTCCATGTGCTTTAATACGCTGGTAAAAGGGTGTCTTCTTTCCCCAGCATTCGACTTGGACCAGGCAGCATTTTTACTGCAGCCATGCCAACGGTCCCATCGCAAGGGTGCTGCTTACAGGCAACTCTTCTGGAAACAAGTAGGAAAGCCCTACTGGCTAAGCCCTTGAAGAGAAGAACATAAACAGAGTATTCAGTTACATTCTAACCCATGCAATCTTATTTCAATGGGAAAGACAGAATTGCTAGGCGCGTTGTGATGCACAGAGAGGATCACAGGCTGAAACCATGACCATCTTATCACTTGTGTTTTCCTCACCCGCAAAACCATCAAAAAGAGTCCACTGAACTTCATCACCCCACTGCAAACATTCTATAAACACAATTTTCATTAGCAATTTTCAGTGCCTGTAGCCTGCAAGAGTTCAGCATCAGGCAGGAATAAATGGCAACCCTTGCGATAGATTTGCTGATGCACAGCCCAGCCTACCATGTCTTTAGAATTTCCTTCCAGCTAGAGGTAGCTTGACTGAATCTTGCATTTAACAAGGATGTCGGGCTCCACTCAAATTGGGCTGCCACGGAGACAAGCTCGTGTCCTGAGTGAGGTGGCCATCATGGGTCCTAAGTGGAAAAGCACATCAGTTGGAGAACAGGCTTTAGAGGTGTCCCAGTCTCCCACCAACACAAACTGGGGAAAGATGGCCTTAGCAAAGGGAACACTTCACATTACCATCCACCAGTACCTTACATCCTCTGCTCTTCTCTTTATTCTTCTTTCCCAGTAAGGATGATCTAGAAATCTTGGCAAGAGAGAACCAAGTGGTAAATGAGCTTAACTTACCATGGGAACACTCAAGCCTTTTTTTCTGCTCACTTACTGTAACATTATTGGGGTCTCAGTGAATTCATTTATCTTGCTTTTGCAATGACTTCGCAACTCAGCTGGCAATTTTCTCTTTTATATTTTCCTGGGCATGGGAATAGTTTGCTAGTGAGAAAGAAAAGCCAAAGTTACTTGGTGAAACAGCATGAAGTATCTTGGGATCGGTGGGAATAGACAGGAATTAAGATGTAATGAAGCAGTGGCATGCAACAAGGTACATGCTGCTTGGCTCCAGGCATGCTTTCTTTCAGCCAAGAAGCGCATGCTAGCCAGCCAGGAAGTTAGCTTTTTAAAACCCTGCTGCTTCTAGGAGATAATCAAGGAGATGATACCTTGAAGCATTCATTCCAGACAATGCTTTAGAGCAGTCCATACTTCCTCACTAACTCAACAAATTTTACTCTGTGGAAAAGAGGATTTCATACCACCTAGTTTAGACAGTTTCCCTCTCTGAATGAAGAAGAAAGAAAAGAAATAAATAGGTAGGTATTTATTTCCCTTCATTGCTTCACAGTGATGGAAGCACCCAGCACAGGCTGTAGCACATGAAAGGCCTCAAGCACTGACCACTGAAGTCTGCATCCAGTAGGCTTACCAAGATGGAAGTAATCATGGTTATTTAGGAGCTGCTCAAATAGAATCAGTAATGTTTCTTGCTGGTATCCTACATGAAAGCTAGCCCAAGCAACAGTCAGACATGAGCTAGAGGAATCACATGTTTAATATCTCAGAAGCTAATAGCAATACTGATACAAGAGCAGCTGGCTATTTGCTTTGATGGGTAGGGGTGATTGTCAGAATTGCTTACCTTTAATAGAAGTCATGGGAGTGACTCCTGCCAGGACACACCTAATACATCAAATCCTCAGGGGGCTGCAGTAGAGGAGCACACTATGTATCACGTACATCTTTGGACAGGGAAATTACTTTCAGTTGATGCTGTAACACTGCAGACCTCAAAACCTCCCCTCATATCCCATTGACTTGCTTAAGGTCTGAAAATTCTGCTTTATTTCCTGAAAATTGAAAAAAATTACCTTCTGGCTCAGAAATGCTCCACTTGAAGTCTGAGGTACAGCAGGGTTGAACTTCGGCTCCAAAAGCATTTGTTAGTGGTGGAGTGAGCAAAAAGCTATTCTGCATTTCAGTTTCTGTTGAGTATTGGCAGGAGAAATGCGGCACTTGATATGAATGATTGGCAAATCTCAAACTTCATTTGTTGCTCACTACTTTTATAAAGATCTTAATAGGCTCATACATAGTACAAAAGTGAGCACATAATTGGTTACCAAACTAAAGGGCAGTTAGGCCTCCTTCCACATTTTTGTTGTTTGCTGAAGTTTGTATTTTAGTCTTATTTTCACATTTTCCTTTCTGATAACAGTTCTTCTTTTGCTGAATAACAGTTCTTCTGTTGCTGACAGTTGCTGAGCATTAATATAATTAGGAAGAAGCTAAAACCAATGTATTCTGTTACCACAGAGTTGTCCATAAAGTACTGCTAAGCTAAACATACTTGCTCTGCTTCTGAACCACCTGTTGCTGACTATTGCATTCTTCCCCATCGAGTCGACCTAGTCCCTCTGTTAACTTAAGGCTTTGTTTCCTGACCTCGCTCCATGAGCCAACTATCCATAAGGCTCTCCACACTTCCCACATTTTTTTTCATTTCGCCACAAACCCGTATTTATACACTGTCACAAACACCTTTGTTGTCCACACTCTATTTTTACTTATCACTGACTAACGGTAGTTGTCCATGGGCATAAGTCTAATTGTTAACTGAATAGTTATTTTTCCATCGCTTTTCAGATTTCTATCTTGTCGTCAACAGGAATTTCTACCAAGGTTAACTCTCGTATGTTCTGCAGGTGTTCAACTCCATCTCTTCTCTATCTCACAGGACATTCCGCACACGTACAGCTCCCTTTGTCTCTTATCTATGAGAATCCTGCAATTATTCAGAACTTTCCAGCCGGCCCAAGGAGACCTTATTTACGGCTTGCTTTTAACTCTTCTCATTGCTTAGTTGCATCATGACATGCAGTCAGCCTTAACACTCATGCTAAGTTATACCAATGTATTTATGCAGCTAACATTCTTCTAATTACATGGTCTCATACATATATATATAACGTGGTGCAGCGACCCTGTAAAGACCATTAGAAACCAGCTCCAAGCAGCATCATTGCAGTGTGAGGT
>JASSUY010048912.1:0-17108 GCA_032466535.1 Forpus xanthops
GGAAAGGGAAAGGGAAAGGGAAAGGGAAAGGGAAAGGGAAAGGGAAAGGGAAAGGGAAAGGGAAAGGGAAAGGGAAACAAAAAGCTGCAGAAGGCAAAATAGTTGGGATCTAGAAGAACTTTGAGGAAGATTAAAGAAAGACTCAGTGGAAAAATAGTAACAGATCAAGGAAAAGTCAACAGTAAGAAATGTAACACAGCTGAGCTGGGATGGAAAAGAAAGAGGCTACCCAAACATCTTGCTGGGCTGCTAATGAGCTCAAGATCAGAGCTTCTGCTGAATACACACATTCCAGCCACTGGATGTACCTCACTGCCCAAGAGCCCTCCAGCTGCCTCTGCTTCCTCACATCCTCTTATGGAAATTACTCTCTGGCATACTTTTCCCAGCACAGCAGATGGTCCTACTCATCAATATCACCAGCACTGCCATTCTCCTGGAATTTTCAGCAACGCCAAAAGCCTTTTTTTTGTTACTGAGCAAGATACCTTGCAACTCCGGGTCTTGGCTGAGGTCAGGGCCTTACCACTCATTGCTCAGGTACTGTGGGAGTTCACTGTCTAAGGTGAACTCAGCACAGCCTTCTGCTGGACACAAACGAGAGATGGGCATGTACCACCCAAAAAAGCAAATGAATAATGAAACCCTTAAACACAAAGTTAAGAAAGAGAAGGAAACATCTAACAAGAATCACCTAAGTGGTAATCGTGAGCCAGTAAGTAGCCCATGCTAAGCCTCGTTCCTCCAGGAATATTCTCTTCTCACCCAGCTTCCCACCTTCCACCGGTTAATTTACTGTTACGACTGAGATACAGACTGAGAACACCAGCAGGATTCATCCTACTTAACTGTGAGAGTTTGTACGTCAGCTGAGTTCCAGGTTTCCATCACAGCCTGCAGAGTCAAGTGAAACATTCATCTGATCAAACACAGGGCTCGCACGTAGACAACTAAAAGTAAGCAACCTGCATCTCAGACACGAGAGCTCTTTCAGCATCCCACTAACAGCCACATGACCACACAGCTCCTTGCAGTGCTTCTCCCATATGTTAAGAGGCTTCATGCCGCGTTGGAGTAAACTGTTACAGAAAAGCCATTCTACTTGACCCCTCAGCGTGGCAGTCTCCAATGAGAGGCTCCCAGGAATCCAACACACTGGACTATCTCTTGGGACTACTGATGCAAACCCAGTCATGTCTGATGGACGCCATTCCCCAAACCCCCCCGGATGTATCAGTAGTTACAGAGGACACAGATGGCTCCCTTCAAAGTCTCCTTTAAGTACCCTGAAATATTTTGGATTTATCCTCAAAAGACTTTGCAGCCTGATCCTCTGGAGTGTATTAAAACCCAAACCAACAAAACCCCAACACACAGCCTTCCCACTGAGCAGAAATAAGTATCTCAGAGGGACAGTTCAGAAAACCAAGGCAACACCCCCCACTTCAAATAACCAAGAATAGAACTGAATTCCAAATTTAATCTTTTACTCAGCAAGCATGTAAGACACCAGTGCTCTAACCAAAGTCTGCCTTCCAGGAATATTAACTCTAAACCTTTCCAGGAAAACACTCCAGGACCAAGGCACAAGAGCCAGTGACCTCTGGTGAACTCAGCCAGGGTCAGGGCTGTCACCCACAAACTTTGAACACTGATCAGGTCAAACAGTGGCCTTTTAGGAGCACTTGTATAGTCACTGCAATTCCCACAGCCCAACTCAATGGGCTACTTGATCCAGAAATCACTAGAAACTTGATCAAGGCCTCACCTCACTTAACAAGAGGTGAAGAATGTGCCGACATTCACCAAACTCCATAGTCCACCCAACTTGCTTAGGAGGCCCGGAGTTATACTGATCTCAATGGAAAACTAACTTACATACAACAGGCAGGAACTGAGAAGCCAATTAAAGAGAAGTCAATCAGCCACATTCTAAATCATCTGAAGACCTGCCAAAGACCACTTAAGAGTACCTCTTCATAGAGTGAGACCAAAACAGGCCCCATGACTGACTAAACACCTTCCTTGTCACAAGTTCCCTCTTGGAATCGTAAGTGGTCTTTGGGACAAAGGTAAGGTGAAGAGCCCAAAAACACTTGTGGGTCTTCTAGCAAGGTTTGTAAAATAAACAGGAGAAGGACAAGTGTAGCTAAACATTTAGCTCAAGAACCTCAGCAACCTGAAAGAAACCAAAGCATGGTCTGGCACCTGACAACAGAGCACACACATGTAAAAGGGTCAAAAGTTGGATTTCAACGCTCAGGGCAGGAGCTGCCAACTCTGTCTTACTAATAAATCTCAGTTGTGAGTCCCCAGTGCAAAGCATTTAGGTGAAAGATGGAGATACATCCATTCAGCCTTGGCATCTATACCTAATTCAAAGTAAGCACAAGTGAAGTTTGACTTTGTTCCCTCTCCTGAACAAAGCAGTTTACATCATTCAGAGCATGGGTGGACCAATTCACCTTCTAAGGTCTCAACAAAAGCCACACGGTTCCAGGGCTGTCCAAATTTCATCCAATCAAAGCATCAAACATATTTGCAAGTAAAGAATGATGATTCAAAAGAATACATCAGGTCCAATAAAAGTATAAGCATTTCCTGTCCATGCCTTTCTCCAAAAACAAGGACAAAAACATCATTGCTGTCAGACAGCCAAACTTTACTGACTTGGAGTGGCAGGAAAATGAACTACAAACAGGCTCACTGCAGAGAACTACCATCTTCATTTGTCAAAGCTTTGTCAGGCAGTATCTAGGAGAAGAGGAGGAAAGGAATTCAAGGAATACATCAATCTAACATTAGAAATTGGCTCAATACTGGAAGCATGCCAGCACTAAGAACTACAAGGTCTAAGCAGATGCCCAGCCAGAGACAGTCACAATAGGAAGACAAATTACACAAGAAACCTGCTGGCAGCTGAACCCCAGCATCATGAAACTGCCACACACCTGCTTGATCAGGAACCATTGCTCACAGCAAAGCTTCTAGTGTCCAGCTTGCATGTTATGGATTAGATTCAGAAAGGTCTATGATAAAGTGCAAGTGCCCTTTGATAAATTCTACATACTTAGAGCAGAAATCACCTGTGTCCTGGGCTGCATCCCCAGCAGTGTGACCAGCAGGTCAAGGGAGGGGATTTGCCCCCTCTGCTCTGCTCTGGTGAGACCCTCCCCCTTGCAGTCCTTGCTGCTCTGGAGCAACAACACAAGAGGGACATGGAGCGGTAAGAGTGAGTCCAGAGGAAGCCATAGACAGAGATCCCCTGAGGGCTGGAGCAGCTCTGCTCTGGAGCCAGGCTGAGAGAGCTGCGCTGGTTCAACCTGGAGAAGAGAAGGCTCCAGGGACACCTTTGAGCAGCTCCCAGTGCCTATGGGGACTAAAAAGAAATCTGGAGAGGGGCTTTTGACAAGGGCCTGTAGGGACAGGACAAGGGGGAATGGCTTTAACCTGACAGAGGGGAGATTCAGATGAGACATTAGGAGGAAATTCTTCCCTGTGAGGGGATTTCTTCAATTACAGGTAGGTAGTTTTGACAACACACCTGCACACTTCTGTATTTCCTAAGGCGGAACCAGTGCATACTGCTTCTAGCATTCCCCAGTCACAGATTCATACAGCAGTGAAGTCACCAAATCCCACAGTTAGTGCCTCTACCAAACAAAAGTAGCTTGAAATGTTCCCCTATGACCATAACTGAGCCTATATTAAGCTTTGAGTTTTTGGTGCTTTTAAGAGGTCTGCAGTTTCCAAAAAACAAAGAAGAGAGAGAGGCAATGGGGGAGTAACGAGAACAGAGCTGGGTGGAACAGTCCAGGGCATCAGATACAGGCACGAGGCAAGTCTAACAAAAGGACAATAAGTTGTCTGAAGCTGGCTGCTGAAAGTAACACCCACAGCCTGGAAGCGGAGGGAGTTCAAAGGCCTGAGCCTCTCTAGTCCTCTGCTCTTCAGAGCCCACTGCAGAGCTGCATCACAGCTAGTTAGCACAAAGAAATGTCTTAGCGCTACTACTGCAAATCACTTAGTCCAAACTAGCAAGGCATCTATGGCGAGTTTAATGATTCACACATTGCTGGTAGCCCAAGCTAAAATTGGACACAATGGCACACAAGGGATTTACAATTTTTTCAGCTTTTTAAAACCAAAGTTTTTAAAGCCAGAAGACAAAAATCTTTCACAAAACACATGCACAATTTAAAGAAGTGTAAAGGTAAATAATCCTTTCACATGTGATATTCCAGTTTCTTTAACTGAGGTGATAATATAATGCTACTTCCTCTCCATCCCAGAGACCTCACTTTAGCACTAAAGAGAAAGCCTTATGCATAAGGGGCACTGCATCCTCTAAACAAATCCGGTGGCAACGAAACATGCCCAGAGGATGAGATTCTCCCCATGTCTCTTCCACAGCATTCTTGCATGACTCTGGTCAAGCTGCTGAAGCCTCTGCTCACAAGCCCTCATTAATCACATGCTCATCTGCTGGGTGCCTAAAGCAAGACAATCAGGTCCAATCCATAGGAGTGATGAGCTTGATGCTCAGATGCCCATGATGTCTAGTGTGGTCATTCTTTGGTCATAAATATTAAGTGGTCTGTAAGAAATAACAAAAATCAAGATCTAACTCAATTTGGAATTCTAGCTGTAAAAGCAAGTTAATAGTCCTCTCTTGCATCACCTGGTAAAAGCATGAGCAAACCCTCCTAATATATATACATATGTCCAGCACATTACATCAGTAAAAAACAGAGCTGAATTTAGATGGCGAACTCACATCACAAATTTAAGCAGAGAGTGAGATCTGGAGCCATACAATGAATGCATAAAAGATGAAATGGCTGTTAATTCAGTGTACCCCATCCGGCTTGCACAACAGATGAGACAGCTCTCCCATGAAGAACTAAAACTCTCAACATGCGGCAATGATATTTGAAAAAGTAGCCTAATAAACTGACACAGAAGTCATACCAACAATCTGATCATGGAATTTCTGACTTTTGAAGTAGGTGACATTCCAACCACAAACATTTGTTTTGTGATTTATTGTAATGCAACTTATTTATAGGCATGCCTGTAGTACTCTTTGCCACAGTAACTCAAAACCTAAGTTTCTTAATCAAAGATGACTCAGTCTGCTGCAAGAGCTCAATCTCACCTAAAAATCCTCAGCAGGTTTAGACTGCTCAAAATACCTGACAGTCTAAAAAACACTAGAGCAATATTAACTGTTTTCTTGAATACTATACGCCTCGTCCATCACTTCCCAAAGACCAGGATTAACTAGACAAGTTTCTATCCTACTACAGCAGGAGAAGATCTGTTTGGGACACCAAAGGAAGCATGAAGCTGGAGCTACTCACCACTTTCCAGCGATCTTTGACCACGTAATTTGCCGGAAGAATGTCGACCTGTTCCCCTCCTCCGCTCATGTTTGGTTCGTCCTTGATGACCGCTGCTAGGCACTGCATTTGCCAGCCAGAGAGTATTTTAGTAGCTCCCAATTTAAATGAGCCATTTATCTGGGGGAACAAAGGGGCAGAGGGAATGAATGACAACATTAGTACAGGTCATGGCAGAAACACATGCTACACTTCCACATTGCTCATGATCAGATCCAGTCTCTTAGGAAAGAAGGCAAACTCACCTTGCAAACACCTGAGCTCACCCCATGCATAAACTGGGCAGACACAACCATGCTTCAAGTCAGCAGCACAAACTGAAAGGATGACAATTACCGACCATACCATGCAGGACTCCAGTGCTCTTGGGCCTGACAGCCAACAAGTTAGAGAGAATCCAATGCCAAATGCTGCAAGAGCTGTTATTGTTACCAGGCAAAAAGGTCTTGCTTCACAGAGCAGCTGCTGCATAGGCACTTTTTATGGTTTCCACTGGATGACATCCAACACAAATCAGAAAGGTTTGGCAGGTATTACATTCAATAAGCCTAAAAGCATCTGAACAGGATAGAAGGGCCTTTACAGAGCAAGGATTACAGACACTCTCACTGTGATGAAGAGCAAAGCAAAGAAGACAGGGATGGTTAGAGAGGGCTTCAGCCATGTATGAATTAGTCTTTCCCAGAGCATACACACTGTGCTAAAAAGGATCAAGTTAAAATATGGAGATATATCTTATTCTTATGGGTTTGTGTTCTGCCTCACACTCCTTTCCCCTGCTTTTAGAGGGAGCTCCAGACAGCTTATGCTTCAAATTAATTTTGTTTGAGGGTTTTTTGGTTGTAATTCTTTCTACAAAAATTATTTTCAGATACACACTAGCTCCACTTTCCTGGAAGAGAATGAATTGAAACAGGACTAATAAGATCTTCCTAATGCATTTCATCTCTTCCTGTAAGGTATTCTTTTGACTTCAGAAGTAGGCCAGATCTTTTACTAAGCATGGACCTTTTATTAAGCTTTCCTGGCAGTTCTGTTGTCCTTTTCCCCTCAGATATGTAATATTTTCCTTCCTAAAAATGTGCATTACTGTAGCACTGACTGCAGATAAAATCAGATTCACAACATAAATGCCAGTTAGGTAAAAAAGAAGACTAGAGCTGGTCATTCAACCACTGCATTTATTCATGCTCCCCAAAAAGGAACAAGTCACCAGTGAATTCGGAACTCAAAGAAAGAGCTCATTCCCTAGCAATAAAAGGGCTGAGAAAGAAGGATAGAAATTGACCAGCATGTAGCATGTTGAAGGAAGCAGCAGACAGAAGTACGTCAGAGGTGCAAGACGGAGGATGATCAAACGTTGTCTCAAAGAGATCTTCTCAAAAGATGCTCACAAAAGATGATTTAATTCAAGATATAGAAGGTAACTACATGGAATAAAGGAGAAGTAGACTAATGCAGTAAGAGGGCTGCTGAGAAATGTGCAAATAATCCGACATCTGCTAAACACAAAGTGATAGAAGAGAAAGAAGAAGAAAATGAATAGTAAAGAAATTCAGAAGAAAAGTTCTGCAAAACACTCCCAATTCTCATAGAAAGAGTTCTGCACCTGTAGCAGCCCTGAGCTCTCCAACGAGAAAGTACCTGCTGTGTCTGGCAGCAACACTGGTGCTTCTTCCTCCTAATTGAACAAGCCTATGCCATGGCCAGGCTACTTTATGCTCACCAGAACACCTGAGCTACCAGTGAGTTTTGCATATGCTGTGCACCTCCCTGCAGACTGCATAAGAGAGAGAACCCCTGCCAAAATCCCTTCTAAGGGTAGCTTTTTTTCTGTTAGTTAAAGAAAAGCCATTTACAGCCTGTTCCAAGCCCTCAATGCTAACACACTGGTACAGAAGCATGTATCCCATCCCCATTCTTGCAAGTCTTTTGGCATCACTTCAAGAAGACAAGTACAGCTCAATGCAGACTCTGGGCTGCAAGGGATACAAAGGCAGCTTGAGATCCAGGATGTGGAGTGGTAATAGCAGTAAAAAAAGATACAAGCAAGACTAGGACTTTTCCAGAAGAAATTTGCCATGATTCCTTTTTGATACAGAACATCCGAAAGTATGTTGGATGCATGACGTACACATTAGTGATTCTCTTCATCAGGGATTTTAGCAATAGGACAAGGGTCAATGGGTTTAAACTTAAACAGTGGAAGTTCAGGTTAGATATAAAGAAGAAATTCTTTACTGTGAGTGTGGCGAGGCACTGGAATGGGTTGCCCAAAGAAGTGGTAAATGTTCCATTCCTGGCAGTGCTCAAAGCCAGGCTGGACAGCACCTTAGGTGACATGTTCTGGTGGGAGGTGTCCCTGCCCATGGACGCGGCTTGGAACTGGATGATCTTAGGTCCTTTCCAACCCTAACTACTCTGATTCTACATTTTCAGTCTAGTGACTGCTGGTGGAAAGTAACCCTAAGGAGTCACTTCAGAGCAAAAACACAGCATGAAAGTATGTGAGCGCTGTCCAAGCCAGAGCTGCTTTCCCTGGTGCACTATTCCACATTCCTTTATCAGTGTTATAATACATGTGTACAAAGCACAGAATGTGTTTGTTATTTAAAGGAGTTACATTTTCACTGGCTTTGGAACAGATCAAAATCCTCCTTGGCACTCCCATGAATTGCAGCCATTAGGCACTAGGGAATTACAGATGGAAGTTTATGGATATGCTCTGGTATAGCCAGAGTGAAAATAAACCAGCCATACCAAAAAGCAATTGAATTACAGCTTGAGACAAATTTCAAGCTGTTTTAAATCACAGCAGCAGCCCAAAGCGGTGTTAATATATCAAAAGTTTACTCCTGAGAGCAAAATGGATGAAATTACCTTTGTGCAGAATAAATAGCATATTTAAATTATGCTTTTAACTTCTGCATTACTGTAATACTTTCTAAATCAATAAAATATAGTGTCAATATCGTTTGACTAACATCAAAACCTGCAGCCAGCCCCCTGCTAGAGCTGGACTGGCTAACATAGCTACAGAAGTAAGGTGGTGAAGATGGGCCAGTGCAGGAAAGGTGAAGCACTACCACCTCTTCCCCAACACACAGCAAAGAACGTAATTTATGCATGTTAAATATTAACTAATGTTAAAGGTAACTGGAGGAGAGATGGAAGGATTCTACCTCTCCAACTCAGTAAAGCTGCTCCTGATTCAAAAGCTGACCAAGCATATGAACTATGACGTATCTGTATCACTCTTGGCTTTAAAATGTACTGACCAAAAAACGAAGTGAAGATGCATCACTTAGAAAATAGTGACTGAGAAGACAAGAACTTCCAGGATGCCCTTTCCTGCAGGAAATGTGTAAGTTGTCAAGAAATTACTGTACCATGAAGACAGGCAAGAGAACTGAGCAATCCTAAGAGACTAAAAGTGACTTCCTAGAAATAGGAATTGAAGCAGAAATGAAAGCAGCTGTGAGAATGAAACAGTGACAACAGGACCAAATCCCATCTCTTGGCCAACCTCAGCATGAAGAAGTGTGAAATGAGCTCCTGCATACTGCCATCTCCTCCAGCCCATCCTGAAGAATCTTTAGTTCTATATATTTAGTCTTGACCTTGGAAAAAGAAAAGAAATCTAAACTCCCTCATGTTTTAATAATAATCCCCACTACGGACTCTGACACATTGGCCTACTAGCTCCTCCTCCTGTGTGGAATCAAGGTAGTTCCAGTCAACAGCACACACAGGTAGATGGTCTCCCTATTTTTAAGGCACCTTACAAAAGTCTGATGCACTATAGCCTGGAAAGGGATCTCAGGAGACCATATGACAGTCTTCTAATACCTATAGGAGCCTAGAAGAAACCTCGAGAGGAGCTTTTGAGAAGGGCCTGTAGGGACAGGACAAGGGGGAATGGCTTTAACCTGACAGAGGGGAGATTGAGATGAGACATTAGGAAGAAGTTCCTCCCTGTGAGGGTGCTGAGGCCCTGGCACAGGGTGCCCAGAGAAGCTGTGGCTGCCCTATCCCTGGTAGCATTCAAGGTCAGGCTGGATGGGGCTTGGAGCAACCTTGTCTAGTGGAAGGTGTCCCTGCCTGTGGCAGGGGTTGGAACTGGATGAGCTTTAAGGTCCCTTCCAACCCAAACCAGTCTGGGATTCTATGATTTAGCCAACACAAAAACCAAGGCCGGGCAGAGAAGCATGACCTGGATAGGCAACCGTAACAAACTTAAGAGGAAAGCCTGCAGGAATTTCAATGCAAGGCCTGAGGTTGCAGTTAGTGTGGCAGACTCTTACATCAAATGCCTTGTTCACACGTGTGCTCATCAGGAGACAAACCAGCCCAAGGAAAAGTAACTTCATACAAGTTAAGCTGAAGAATTCTTCACTGCAGATGCTAAAAGCTTACACAGATTCAAAAAGTGACTTCACAAATTCACTAAAAATAATAATAGAAAAATCTATTAACATACATACAAGTATTCCTTCTTGAGCTTAGGAAGCTTCAGTTCACAAATAACTGCAGGCGGCAAAAGCATTCTGCAGTCATTTTATGTGCTTTCCCTACTCTTATTCTCTACCCTAGATACCCACTCTTGGCCAACTTAGGACAGGATACCGGCCTAGATGGAACTGTGACATGACTCAGTATTGCTAGACTTGTGTCTTTATCAGTTACTTTCAGATTAAAGTGTGTATATAATATATATGCCTCTTTTATACCTTTAAGGAGGTCAGAGATCAAAAAACAGTCAACTGAGAAGTAACATAGGAAACTGGGCTGCATATGTGAGACAACGTTCTCCTCCATGCAACATTTTAAACAGTTTTACTGGAAAAAAAATTATTTCCTAATTTAACAGGATCATATCACTCTTCAAATTAAACTTGGAAAAAAAAAATGGAGCATTCCCTGTGGAAATTCCTAACATCTATGTGAGATCTTTCCTATGTTAGCTTACTTCAGCCCCAATACACGGTGGTGGCAGAGCTCAAAAGACAGCCAAACAAACATCAAGTTGAAAACTCAGAGGCAGGATGGTTATTAAACAACAGAACAAGGCTATGGAGGTCTGTCTCACCATCTTACTAAAGGTCCTGGATTATCTTAAGTGTCTTAATCTCACTGTGGAGGAATTGCAATATCCCACTTTATTTCAGGATACATCCTCACCACTGGAAGCCTACAAATTAGAACAATTAGAACAAGTGAAGTTTATTTACACTGCTGTAGCCCATGACTCTCTTTACCTGATCAAATTCCCCTCCATGAACACAGGATCCACCTTAAGAGCAGATCCCAGTAGTAATTTAGAAAGCTGATGCAAAATACAAAGCTGGACATCTGCAAATACAAAAGAAGTAGCCCCAGTAAAGTGCAGTCTAGAAATCAGATCGATCCCCTTGCCCAATACATGCATGCGAGGAACAAACGAAAAAACACTTGTAAATAGAATTTAAGAATAACTTAGCTGTTCCCGACATGAACTTTTCTGGCACTAAGGCAAAATGAAACAGAGGGGGTGGGGAATAAGAGGAGACTATAGCAAGTAGGATTGAGAGTGCTTCAAAGGAACAAAGAAAACCAGTGGAGTTTCCAAGTGCAACTGAGCATCAGCAGAACTGGGGCTCAGCTAACGGCAGCATTAACTGCACACACTCAGCGTCCCTTGTTGCTTTATAAATGTCATTTGCTTCCAACACACAACACCAATTATGAAAATGAAATCTTTCACGTTGAAAGAATCAAAAAAACACTCCTTAAATCTTTGTACAAAGAAGTTGTACCATGCATTAGCATTGTTATTAGGGTAAAAATGCATATGACAATAGAGAAAACAAGTTGGTTAAAAAAAAAAAAAACAGTGCAATGTACTATAACAGCCCCTCGGCCCTGGAATACACCATACCTCCTGCTGAACTTGGAACAGCAATGGAAAACAAGTCATAGACCGTTAGGGTAGGTCTGACAACAGGAGCTTGCAAGGTTCTGAATCGTTCCTTGAAGACACATCTCCTCCTTCATTGCCTGCCTCTGCTGTAGCCAGCCCTGCTTAGGGAGCAGGCTCAGCTCCTAGTAGCTGCAGCTTAAAGCCTCCTCTAGGAGATATTCTTCCCATAGGCATGCAAGGGCATCATCAGCCTTAGAAATTCTGGGTTTGCTATTCACAGCTTTTCATTTCTGCAAAAAACAAAACATCTAAAGGTGAGGTTGCAAGGTACTGGCACTGGTTTTCACCTTTGAAAGGTCTGTGACCATTAAGGAGTGATGTAGCCATGACTGGGAAGAACAAACAAAACACCAAACAAACACCTCAAAAAAAGCTGCAAGCCAGACAGACAGGTCCAGATTCTCTGCTAACACAGAACATCCACAAAATATGCTCAATATGGTAACAGATGCACTCTGAAAGAACTACTATGGCTACCTGGTCGTACAGCCAGCTGAATGCCTGCACAGCAACGTACAAGTAACAGCATAGGATCTAAACAAAACAAGCCAATCCCCCAAACACAATTTCATCACTCCTGACAGTTCATGGGATCCTAAATCCTCTCCAGCTACATCTCAGCAACAAAGCTAAGGAAACAGGGAGGAGAGCTTGAGAGTAAAGTCTATTACCTTCTGGCAGCCTCCCTGACAGAGTTGCTCTTAAGTTTTGATCCAAGCAGAAAATTAAACACCAGGAAATCCCTCTAATGTCATGCCCAGCTTGACCTCTACTAATTTAACAGGCAAACATTACGGCAAACAATGGCAAAAAGCCCAAAACCAAAAGTCACATCTTTGGGTGTTTGGACACTCATGAATGGAAGCTGAGAATCAGTGGAATCACTATTACATGACATTACCTACATCCCCTCCTCCATAAAGCCTACATAAAGTTGATCCTCAATCCACAACTTCAGGTGCCTGGACAGCCAAAACCATACCCTCCATGAAAAGCAACAGTTCTCCCCTCTCCTGCAAGCCCTGAACTTCTGCAGGCAGGATTCTACCACAAGGCAGTTCAGTGCCTTGTACCAGTAGAAAAACTATTCCTCTTCCTAATAAATAAGGTTATTTCCTTTGCTTAGAGCCCCTTCAATTGGTTCATCATAGGGTCAAACACAAGTGCCAGGACAGTGAAGGAGCAGTTCTTCAAATCCATTTCAGCTGCTGGCTCACATTCGGGCCAGCTGAACATAAGCCATATTGTGCCCCAGTAACCAAGAAGGCCAACAGCATCCTAGCCTGTAGCAGCACCAGCGTGGCCAGGAGAGCCAGGACAGTGATGAACCCCCTGTACTGAGCACTGGTGAGGCTGCACCTCAAATCCTGTAATCAGTTCTGGGCCCCTCACTGCCAGAGAGGCAACAGTGCTGATGAAGGGTCAGGAGCACAAGCATGATGAGGAACAGCTGAGGGAACTTGGGGGAGTGAGGCGGTTAGCCTGGAGAAGAGAAGGCTCAGAGGGGACCTTATTGCTCCCTACAACTGCCTGACAGGAGGATGGAGCCAGGAAGTTGCTGGGCTCTGCTCCTAAGAAACAAGGGATAGGACAAGAGGAAACAGCCTCAAGCTGCACCAGGGGAGGTTTAGACTGGATATTGGGAACAATTCCTTCCCCAAAGGGCAGTCAGGCATTGGAACAGGCTGCACAGGGCAGTGCTGGGAGTCACCGTCCCTGGAAGTGTTCACAACAGTGTAGACGAGGCCTTCAGTGCCATGGTTTAGTGGTGGCCTTGGCAGTGCTGGGGAACGGTTGGACTGGGTGATCTTGAGGATCTTGTCCAATACAAATGATTCTGTGATTCCCTAAAACTAATAACTGGCTACAAGAGAGGAAAACACACATGAATGCACCACTAGGTTTCACAAGAGTGCTATCATCAGTGGGGTAGCACACCTTATGTACATACAAAATCAGTCAAGGTAACAAAGAGACTGACAAACTGCAGACTGCAACACCAAGAAAGGTATAACTAGAGCAAGCATGCTGTGCGCGTCCTCTGAGCCCTTCCTTAAGCATCATCTCTTGGTCACTGGGAGAACAGAACCAGAGCAATACAGGCCATAGGCCTGAGCAGTTTGGTTTATAATCCTATCATCAAACCTTTTTCACTAGACATCAGTGTCTCCTTATCCCTTTTGCAGTCTTTTCATAACCAACTGGTAACCCATCACATTTCCGACAATACAGCCTCCAGGATGACCATGAGCCTCCCAACATTTACTGTCATACAGGCAGCACGGAATCTGCTTCCATCTGTCACAGCTGACACTGGATCTCTTTCTTGAGGCTGGACTGCCCCATTTCTTCATAGAAGAGGCAATCAGCACCCACTGGCATTATCTTTGCTTCCCATTGTGCCTCCACAGCTGGAGCCAGCCCAAAAGCTGCAGTTTGTCCCTTTCATATTGTTCACCAAATTAAAGATGACATGGTTTGACACCCAAAGGAAAAGTTTTCTAAGTACATCTTATCTCATTACCTCTATAGTCCATCATGCTGTCAACATCTTCCTTCTCAATTACAAAAAAAGACCATTTCCCATGTGAACAGCTCTTGAATAGTAAAGAAGACTTAATGGAAAAAAGTGTGGAGGTGGGTAAGACCAAAGGGATTTTGAGTGATGAATAAAGCTACTGTGGCATTTTTTTTCTTCTTCCCCCCATCAAGTCTAATACATTGATGTATCTGCTGGTCTCCAAGAAACAGAGAAGTCCATGTGAAAAAAGCCACTTGAAACACTGAGCTCAAAGTCACATTGCTATTGCTGAACTGTTTCCTGTATTTGAGGGATGGCTGTCGTGGGTCTCAACAGTGTTAGATACAGGCTGTGTGTGGGCACTGTGGTAGAGAAGACCAAGAGGTGGTCCTGCATGTCACTGAGGACTGTCACTGCCTGGTTTGTTGCTGGTGAGGCTCTTACAGGTAAGAGGACTTCAACCTGGATTCAAATGCACAGTGCAAAACCCCCATCATCTTCTTCACCTCCCACCTCTCCTTCCTAATGCTCCAATAAATATCCAACAGATTCTCCCATTCTCCCTCTCCCCAAGCCCTTATTGCTGGTGGACTTCCTTATTCTTCTCTCCCAAAGCGATTTTAATCTTTACTCCATTTGGAGAATGAATCACAAGGACATTAAAGGGGATTTCAGGATATTTCAGAACAACACCCAGTTTTTAGTTATTTTTGATGGAAGAAGGGGTCGGAAGCACTTCTTGTGTCCATTCCGTATCTTACCCCTTTTGGCAAATGCTTCCACAATCACTCCAGCAAATACTAGGCTGTGCCTTGCAATGTTCAAAGGAGAAGATACCAACAAAGCCAATGATCTTTAAAAAAAAGAGGGGACAGTTTGCAAAACCCTTGAGGACTTCATAGCAACTTCTAGAAGGTCCTACATTCTATCTTCTGCTCTGTTTTCAAAGTGAACCAATGCTACTTGGAAGGTCGCAATGGAGCACTGGCAAGTGAATCTAACCTAGGATCTTCCCAGAAGGTGGAACCACTCCTGCAGTTGGTTTGGACCCTGCACATGGAGAAATATATAAGACTAAGGCAGAAAACAGACAGGACACAACTGAAGAACAAGATCCACAAGAGAGTAGTGGGCTACCCAATAAGCTCTAAGGTGATGTGGCAGTCTGATCCATCTCATCACTTCTGCTTTGGAAAAAAGAGTATCAATGTCATCAGAGCAGAGACCCATGCTGCCTGTTGCACTGTAGAGATACACTTGCCTTTGCTACCAAACACTCGGGTTGAGACGTAAAGGAGAAGGAAATCCACACCTGAATGCCACTTCATTAGCATCAACCCTGAGGAGCAGGTGAAACAGATCTCCTAACCCCAGAGGCCTACAGGTGAATGGTAAATAGTGTTTTTCTTTGCCAGTTGGAGAAGAGGAATACAGCTCATTCCTGAAAGAATGAGGTTAGACTAGAGCACACAAATCACACAGAACACAAAAGTCACAGCAGTGGACACCATTTACATCACTCCTGAGCGTCACAGCTCAAGTTTCTGATCACACATAGATTGCCATGAGAACGTTGGGTGCTAGATGATCACTGGCACACAAAGGGGAAAAAGCCCTCAAAGTAACACCTAATTCCTCACCTACCCTTCTTACACTGAGAGATACACTGAAATGTGGTGAGCAGCTACAGGTGAGGCAGTACTGACACACACTGCATCAGTCAGAGCACCTGAATACAGCACCTGTATGCATTAATGTAGGGAAGCATTTACACACCCTGCCTCCCATACAACATGGGGTGAAATTTCCCTCATACAAAGAAGTTCTGAGGCTGTTGTGACTCACTGAGAAGTTTGTTGCTAAAAGACAGCATTGTCAGTGGCAATACAGAAATACAAAGACATTCATGTGCACTGATAAGTTAGGAAGCCTTTCCTTCTATCAAGCTGTCTACATACACTTCCTGCTTGCAAGCCCAAGGAAAGTCAACAACATAAAAGACAGATTTTACCATAGAGCTGGTCTGGACTGCTCAGAAACATGATACAAATAGCTACTGCAATCTCCACACCTCAAAACACACACGGGGGTCTTGAACTCGGCATGCAAGTGGCTCAGCAACACTGAGAGAGTGGCAATGTCACTCCACCGCCTCACACAGCACACTGGTTCCTCGGTAAATACAAGATGCACTTCAAGGTCACCGTGTTCATCTTGAAAGCTCTCAGTGGGTCAGACCCAGGTTACTGGATACCTCCTCTCCTGGTGTGCAGGGAAAGCAGAACGACTACAGTCACATTCCCCAGTGCAAACTTAGAAGCAATAAAGACACAATGGCAAAAGACCTGCAGCAGCTTCAACACGCACCAGAGTAAAACCTCCCACCCGCAAAAGCTCAACAAGGAGAAACTCCCAGCCCCTTAAATCATAAGCATCGAGGAGCGATCCCAAAACAACACAATGAAAACCATCCCATCCCAAAAGACCCGTGAAGTTGAGGAGCATTCAGTTAACTCAGTGACACCTGGAGGGATGCTCGTCCCATCACCCGGGCCGCAGCCTGCCCTCACCCTCCAGGAGCTCACCTCACCTGCGCCCGCAGGCCCTTGCCAGCAGCAGGGCCGCCGGCTGCCTTCGAAACTCAGCCCGCACCCTGACACCGGGGAACCACCCGGCGGGGCCATTCCAGCCTCGGTGGGGACTCTCAAGGCGTGAAGGACCGGGACACCTCCGCTCAGGCCGCCCACGGCAACACACGGCACAGCCACCGCCTGCACCCCTACGAGGACACCGCCCGCCCCGGCCCCGGCGGGCACCCCTCGGGCCTCACCCTGAGCCGCAGCAACCCCGGGCAGAGAGCGGAGGGCACGGGGAGGAACCGGAGAGAGGAGAGGGAAACCGCCGCCACCCCGGGGCCCCGCCGCTCTGCCCCTCACCTCCGGCCACCCCGCCTCCCCCCGCCAAGGAGGTGGCCGTGTCCGCCCCTGCACTGCAGCTGCCGGCACGCCGCCCCCCCACCGCCCCGCTCGGCAGATGGTTCGCCCCACCCCGTCCCTCTTTCTTATTGGCGGAGCTCTCTCGTCACTCCGCTCCAAGCCCGCCCAGCCCCGCGGGCATGCTGGGAATCCGAGTCCTCCGAGCGGGACTCTTCCCCTTGCTCAGCCGGCAGCGGGCGGAGTGGCGAACTACATCTCCCACAGTGCCCTGCGCGCAGCCCCGCAGCGGC
>JASSUY010048912.1:17819-33636 GCA_032466535.1 Forpus xanthops
GGACGACCCCGGGCGCATCCTCCCCCTTGGAGCCGCGGCGGGCGGCGGGATTTGCCCACAATGCACCGCGCGCCGCACCGACAGCATCAGCCTGACATCACCCGGGGGCCGCCCCCGCCCAACGGGACCGCCCCGGGACCGCCCCGCAGCCACCGGGCCTCGCACACGGGGCTGGGCACTGCAGCTGCCGGGACACGGAATGCTGAGCGCCTCGCTGGCACCGGGACTGCAGCCTGCGCCGGCAGCGTGACCACTGGCACTGCCTGTACGGGGATTGGTGCAAGCCTCATCTCTGAGCGGCTGGGACCTGGACTGGCATCACCAGTTTGCAGCTGGGCACAGCGTGGTCTGAGGACTGGGAGCAGTGCTTTGACTGGGAGCAGCACTCCTTGTCCTGGGACTGTCTCACCAGGACTGTCGCACAGAGTCTGGGACTGTCACAGTGTAGAGCTGGACACTGCACTTACGGGGCCAGCGCCAGAGTCAGCACATCAGCCTGGGGCTGGGCATTGCATGGCACTGGGACTGGGAGCACAATCACCCCCAGAACTGCTGGCCTAAGGTTTTGTGCTCTAGCATCACCAGCCAGGGTCTAGTGCCCTACACTGTACTGTGAGTGCCAGCACCAGCATAGCCTGAGCTGCATTGCACTGGGACCACCAGCATTGGGCTGGACACTGCACTGAGAAGACCAGCACAGTCTCCATCCTGCCCTGCCAGGGCTGGGAACAGGCAGAACAGCCACAGCTGGGCACTGCACCAGCACTACCAAAACTGCACCATGCAAGTGAGTTGTAGAATCATAAGAGTCACAGACTGGTTTGGGTTGGAAGGGACCTTAAAGCTCATCCAGTTCCAACCCCTGCCACAGGCAGGGACACCTTCCACTAGACAAGGTTGCTCCAAGCCCCGTCCAACCTGGCTTTGAACACTGCCAGGGATGGGGCAGCCACAGCTTCTCTGGGCACCTTGTACCAGAACCCCAGCACCCTCACAAGGAATAATTTCTTCCTAATGTCTCATCTCAGTCTCCTCTCTGTCAGGTTAAAGCCATTCCCTTGTCCTGTCCCTACAGGCCCTTATCAAAAGCCCCTCTCCAGATTTCTTGTTGGCTCCTTTAGGCACTGGAAGCTGCTCCAAGGTCTCCTTATGCCCTTCTCCAGGCTGACAATGCCCAGCTCTCTCTGGCTGTCTCCAGAGAAGAGCTGCTTCAGCCCTCAGAGCATCTCCATGGACTCTGGACTCACTCCAACAGCTCCACATCCCTGTGATTCTGTAATACCAAAGCCAGGAGCTCCACGTTGTGGTAATGAGGATGCTCACAGGGCTGCCAAGCAAAATGCGCATGTGTGTGCACTTAGAGAGACGTACCCTGTTTGGAGCAGAGAGGGTACAGGGATATGATGTGGCAGTGCACGAGGGCACAATGTGCTTGCCACATGCCCAGGTGCACAACCACTATCTGTGCAAGAGGGTTGGGCAAGTTTGAGGCTGTTGCTGCTGCTGTGCTGACTCCAGTGTCAGTGTCCTAGCATATGTCCAGGGCTATGTGTACACACGGCTGGCTGCCCTTGAGTAGGTGTCTCTGGGATTGTGAGTGCTGCAGCAGTGCCGGGGCTGTGACGGTGCAGGCATCTCTCTTGGGATGCAGGGTGCTCCCGGGAACCTGTGAGTGCAGGGGTGTCTCTGGTTATGGAAAGTTCCTAGGGATGGCCCTGAGTGTGGGGTGCTCCAGGGGCCGCATGTGTTCAGGGTTGTCTCTGAGTGCAGGGTGCTCCCAGGGCTGTGTCTTGGTGCAGGATGCGCCCAGGGGTGTGTGATGCTCCCAGGGCTGTGTCTTGGTGCAGGATGCACCCAGGGCTGTCTCTTGGTGCAGGATGCACCCAGGGCTGTCTCTTGGTGCGGGATGCACCCAGGGCTGTCTCTTGGTGTGGGATGCACCCAGGGGTGTGGGATGCTCCCAGGGCTGTCTCTTGGTGCGGGATGCTCCCAGGGGTGCGGGATGCTCCCAGCGCTGTCTCTTGGTGCGGGATGCACCCAGGGGTGTGGGATGCTCCCAGCGCTGTCTCTTGGTGCGGGATGCTCCCAGCGCTGTCTCTTGTGATCCCGTGCTGGTTCAGAGCTGTCTCTGGTCCTTGGATGGGTGGGAGCTCCCGGAGCCGCCCCGCCGGTGCAGCCCCTCCCCGCGGGCGGTCCGTGCCGGGGCGGTGCCGGGGCCGCGGTCAGGGTCGTGCCCATGGCGCTGGCGGCGGCCCGGGTGCGGGCGCTGCGCTCTCTCCGCCGTTCGGTCCACGTCCCGGTCGCCGCCCGACGCTGCTGTAGCGGTGACAGCGGCGGTCCCGGGGCTCCGCCGCCCGACTGGTACCGGGTCTGGCGGGAGCGGGCGGCCCGGGACCCCGCGGCGTTCTGGGCGGAGGTAGCGCGGGACTCTCTGCGCTGGGACCGCCCGTTCCATACGGCCCGGGAAGATGGTCCGCCCGCTGCCGTGCGCTGGTTCCTCGGCGGCCGCCTCAACGTCTCCGGTAAGACCCCGGCCGTGAGCACCGGTGGGGACGGGGCGGTCCCAGCACGAACAGGGGCTGGGTGGGAATGGATGGAGCGGCCCTGAGAAGGACTTGGGGTGTTGGTGAGTGGGAAGCTCCCCATGGCCCGGCAGTGTGCGGGGCAATGGCACAGGATGCACAGAGAAGCTGTGGCTGCCCCATTCGCTGGCAGTGTTCAAGGCCAGGTTGGACAGGGGGCTTGAAGCAACCTGCTCTAGTTGTTAATGTCCCTTATGTGTCCCTGCCCGTAGCAGGGCTTGGAACTTTCTATTATCATGGTCTAAGAAATGGCTTTATCTCCTTTATTTTTATAGTATTGCTGCTGAAAAATTAAGGCTTTCGTTAGCTGAAGAGGGCTTCCTCACATTTTTGAGTTTGACAGTTGTATTCTGAGGGACTTCTCACTGCACCTTTAGGAGCTCATTCACACTCTTTGTGTGGTTACATAGAGCAGCTGTGATCACAGACCGGCCTCAGCTGACTCCCGGGCTGCGGGTTACTTAAACTCAAGCAGCTTTTCTTGCACTCTATTTATTTGGGTGAAAACAACAAAATCCTTCCCTGCCAGTATCCCATTTCCAGGAAATATGATCTGAAACTCAGCACTTGTTGTTAAGGGCTTTTTGTTTGAGTTATACAGCAACATGCATGAATGGTTTTCAATAGTTGTCTATTGAAATAGAATAACTTGGAAGAATCTAAGGAGTGAGCGTAGTTTCGGCTTGGAGTTAAGACTTTAACCTCTAACCTTCAGGCAAGTTGCTCCTGGACATGCAGGCAGGTTTTTGCTGTCTCTCCCTAAGTCCACTTGAGCCTCTCTTACCCTCAGAAGGTAATTTTGTACCTTCAAGTTGTAGGAGGTGTAGGACACAGCTGGAGCCATGTTCGCTTTTCCCGAGTGTCTGATAAGGTGTAGATGTCTGTGAGCTTACCCTAGATCCTAAAGGTTTAGATGTATTTAGTTAGCTGAGGTTCAGCTCTTCTGTTATCCCTGGAATGAAACCGTTTCACCTGAGCTTTAATTAGAAAATTCCAATGAGATGAGCTAAACACACAGGCTGAGGAGGAGAGCCTGTCGGATTGATGGAGTGCAGAGCTGCTCTGGGGAGCACAAACTGTCAAGTATCTTGTCTTTGTGCTGCTGAGAGCAGCAGGGAGGTTTGGGCTGGTTTCAGCTTAAGCAGTGCAACTAAGCTGAGCTGAATCAGCTGAGGCCCCTTATCAGGGGCTATCTTTAAGGCAGCTGAACACCAATTTAGTATTTGTAGTGTTGGCATACTACAGGTATGGCAAAGGAGAGCTTTACCAGTGCTACAAATGCTATCACTTCCATAACTGTGTAGTTAGCTAGCTAACAGGTGATGTTTCATCAAGGCTGGCTTGCTGTTAGGCTTGACTGAGCTGAGTTTACAGAGCACCTTGCATATGACCACACTTTGTTTAAACCTCTGTTTTCTTACAGTAAATTGCTTGGATCAACATGTCGAAAAGTCTCCCAACAGAGTAGCTTTGATCTGGGAGAGAGATGAACCTGGCACTGCAGTGCATGTCACCTACAGGTATGGTGTCTTCTCATGGGGCTTCGTGATGCTTGGTGGTGGGGTGGGGAGAAGAGACCTGTGTCAAACTCTGCCTTCTTCCAAGACACAGCATTGTGCTGTGGCTCAGGTTGAGATCTGGTGTCATCTTGTTCCTCTTCCCCATCCTCAGTGCGGTTTAGAGCAACCTTGAGGCTGCTCTGCATGACGCTGACTTGTAATTGCTGCTATAGGTTGTAGGATTTGTTAGAATATGGCAGTTTTCAAGGGTATTTCTCTTTTCTCTGCTATGTGCCCTCCCTCAGGAGATAGGCATGCTTGCCAAAATGCAATTCACATCATCTGTTTCTCTAGTCAAAGGTTTCCCAGACTTGTATGTTCCTCAGTGTGTGCTTTAGAGAGCCAAATGTTTGATCTGCTGGATTAGAAAGCAGAGGAGACATAGGAAGTCTTGGTATCTAACTCCTTAGAGGACACAAACTTGTATTTGTGGCAGAGATGTGCCCCTTTCCTTAGGATCTGGATATGCTGTCAATGGGACAACAGCTTTAAAGTCAAGTGCTAGGAAGGTAAAGACTTTCTTTTGGCCACTTTCTGATGGACCTTGCCTGGGAGGTGTCCAGGGCTTGTTCAGAGAGGTACAAGGGACAATTGTTTTGCATTATCTCCTTTGCAAAGCTTGCTGCTGTGAGCTGCTTGTCCTTATAGATAAGACCTGGGTGGCACAAGGAAGGACCTGGCTGGCCACATAGGCACTCCTCCTCCTCTGGAAGAAAACAGCTGAGTGCTGGCCCCATTCGCATCACTGCGGAGAAAGTGGGTGGCTGTGCAGGAAAAGGGCTGGAACAGCCATCCTCCTTCCTGATGAAGGAGAAAGCTTCGAACAGTGGGACCTCCTCTATGCACTGGCAAGACAGTGCCATTGGAAAGTGCTGTCCCAGCTTGCTCATCCGTGGGGAAAATAAGAAACCCCATTTGCCTCTGCTGCCCCACACTAACTGCCTGCTCACAGTGGGTGAAGGGCTGGTGGGGCTGTGCCATTAGTCAGTCTACATCCATATACCTGCTTGTCTGCAAGGTGGGTTGTGTTAATGCAGCTGAGTTCAAGTGCTCTGCTCTAGGAGAGAATTCTAGACATCTCCTTACTGGCAAAGGTACACAAAGCCATGAATAAAACATTTCAGTTTTGCTTGAGTGGCGATTGCTGCATCACAAGCTCAGTTGTGATCATCTTTATCACTGCTGAGTTTCCTCCTGTCTCTCCGGCTGATGCAACTCAGCCTTTGGAGGGATAAAAGCTCTACTTGTGCTTCCTCCTGCCTCTGGGTTTCATTTTTATCAAGTAGAAATTCAGCTAAGCTTCCAATTATGTCCACTTTTGAATGGGAAGGCAGGAGAGTTGGTTTTTGTAGTGCTTTTGTGAAAACAGGGTTTCCAGCTCTCCTGGGCCTTAGTGGCTGCAGTCAGCAAGTGCGGACAGATCATACCAATCTCTTTTCAAGAGGTCTGGCTCTCCAGAGGCTAAACCACCACAAAGTCGTGGGTAGGCAGTGGTGAAGCAGCAGTTAAGCTCCAGGAGTGTGCTGCAGTGAACAGCCAGCTGAATTTATTGGCAGAAGGATCCAACCCAGCTGGGAGTGCTTTGTGTTGCTTTGTGGGTGTTGTCAGGGCCCAGAAGCTTTGAAATCTTCCAGAGGAATTCCCTGAAGCCTTGTGAGCCTGGGTTTAAAGGGAACTGTATTATCGAGTGCCTTGTATAAGCAGGAGGAGTTGGTGGCTGGATGCGTTGGGTTGCAGCCTCTGTAAGCTCAGCAGCAAGGAATGTTAAAGACAGCAGCTCAGGCTATGCCAGACCTCCCCCTGTCTGACGTGAGGCTGTTTATTCTCTCTGGTGTTCCCTTGTTTAGCGTGGTCTCTCCAAGTTAGCTACCTGTGAAGCAGTGTTTCTGAGTGCTGCAGGATCCTATGGGTAGTACCAAAGGGAGCTGTGCAGAGAAGTGGGCAGCAGAACATGTTAGCTCACCCGGTTTTGGAAAGGGTTGCATGCTGGGTTTCAGTGGAAGGGCTTTATATTTTTCAGCTATTCTCAATCAAACATCTCAAAGGCAGTGCCCATATCTGTGACCACAAGGTGCATAGGCAGCCTTTGAACTCTACTACTCACAGTAATTCATGTACAGCAGCAGCTAGGAGGTGAGATAGGAGGGTGTTGAGCTGAGAGAGAACCAAACCTGTTTTGTTTGAGTTTTTTTCTATTGTGTTGTTTTCCCCCCCTGTAACCTTTTTGGGACATTTGACCTGAATTTTCAAATCACTTCAGCCTGATCCAGACAATGCTTCCAGGAAATAAACTGGTCGCTGCCAGAAATACTCAATCCAGCAGAGCCCTTGGCTTGTGCAGAGCCTCCTAAGCAGACACTGCCAGAGCTCGTATATAGCATTGAAGGTACTAGGAAAAAGTCAAGAAACACTTTGCAATAGGCTGCTTTCTGATTATTTTTTCTTTGATGTACAAGGAACCAGCTTCCTGTGTTTAGAAAGCTGCAGGCTGTCTCGCTGCTGGAAGAAGTTAGCATCAGGTTTCTAGGGACAATGTTTTTGCCAGACATCCCTGAAGTACATCAGAGAAACGCTATGTGGTGGTGATGGGGTTTATAGTTGTTCCAGACCATGTCCTGGGTTGCATCCCCAGAGCATGACCAGCAGGTCAAGGGAGGGGATTCTCCCCCTCTACTCTACTCTGCTCAGGTGAGACATATCCCTCCCCCCCCAGTCCTGTGCCCAGCTATGGGGCAACAACACAAGAGGGATGTGGTAAGGTCCTGGCACAGAGTACCCAGAGAAGCTGTGGCTGCCCCATTCCTGGCAGTGTTCAAGGCCAGGTTGGACAGGCTTGGAGGAACCTGATGTGGTGGAAGGTGTCACTTTGTGTGGCAGCAGTTGGAACTGGATAAGCTTTAATGTCCCTTCCAACCCAAACCAGTCTGTGAAATGTGTTTTTTACCCTTGCGCTTTAAAAAGAAACTACTGGTTGTAAAACACTTCCAGCAGTTCCACAACATAAACAGTGCTGGGAGTTGTGGGGCAGTGCTTCCGTTTCATCTTGTGTTTATCCCACAGGAGTTTCCAATAGCTTTTGACTGACCCTTCTAGGTGAAAAAGTCATCAAGGATGGCTAAATGGACTAAACTGACTCCTGGAGGCAGCAGGACAGCCACTGACTTTGCTGGCTGCTTTACCCACACCAGAGCCTTGCTTGTCCTTCTGCAGACAGTGTGGCTCTCTGCTCCCCTTTTCTTCTCTCCCTGATGGCAGAAGCAGCTTCTAAGATGCCGAAGCTGATGTGCCCTATACTGCTGAGAGGACAGGACCCAGAGGGGGTTGTGACCCTCACTGAGTTCAAGTTCATCCTTTTTTTGCTCCCTGGCTTGGTTGTGTGTTAATATGACAGCGCTGCTTCAATGTCACAGGGAACTTCTGGATCTGACCTGTCGTCTTGCCAACACCCTGAAGAAATATGGGATACAGAAAGGGGACAGAGTGGCCATCTATATGTCCATGTCCCCCTTGGCAGTGGCAGCCATGCTGGCTTGTGCCAGGATTGGTGCCGTCCACACTGTGGTCTTCGCTGGATTCAGCGCAGATTCCTTGGCTGGGAGGATCATGGACTGTAAGTAGATGCAGACCTGAGAGCAAACACCACTGGACAGTGCTCCAGAACATAGCCCAGTTCTATGTGTTCTTAGCAGAAAGAGAAGAGGTTCATTCTCAGCTGATGGGACAGTACACCCTCCCTTGCAAAGCCTTTTCCTTAGTGGCAGCAGCAGCATCCTCTGGCCTTAAAGTACTTTATAAGTTGCTTAACATTCAGTCTGTGCTGGGTTACTGCCAGACAGGAGCAAAGTCAGAGAGAAAACCAGATCTTAAGAACGGGGCTTGATTTGTTCCTTCACAGTGCAATTGCAGTGTTCCTTTGATATCTCTGCACAGTGCTAATTCCGCAGCCTCGACTGGCACTATGATCTATGTGCAACACTGGAAGTGTTGGCAACCTGCCCCCTGCTCTGTTAGCCTTTTTATCTACAGGCAGAGCTGTTCTTAGCCCAAAGCACTTGCAAGGTGATTAGGTAACAAGCAATACTAAATATACTAGCAGAAGAACAAAATCACAAGTAGTTCATGTTCTAGCAGTCACATCAGTTTCTTTATGGGTACTGTGAGTTAATAAGTCTTACAGCAATTTTTATGCTTTCTTTCCCTGTTTCAATAGAAGTAAGGTATAGAAAGCAAGTACATGTTTCAGTTCTCCCTTACTTTAGGCCTCTTGTTTGGAGGCAGTAGGCTAAAGAGCTGTTTCTCTGCAGCAATAGCTCTTGCAGTGTGGCTCAATAGGAAGTGCTCTGCAAGAGTGCTATTGTGTTTCCCCTCAAGATCCGTATGAGTTTTGGAAAGCTGCAGGTGTTTCTGAGCAGGGAAATGCTCTGAGAGGCAGCTGAGTTTGGTGCTCTTCAGTTTGCAATGAACATTTATCATAGAATCCCAGACTGGTTTGGGTTGGAAAGACCTTGAAGCTCATCCAGTTCCAACCCCCTGCCATGGGCAGGGGCACCTCCACTGGACAAGGTTGCTCCAACCTGGCCTTAAACAATGCCAGGGATGGGGCAGCCACAGCTTCTCTGGACACTCTGTGCCAGGGCCTCAGCACTCTCACAGAGAAGAATTTCTTCCTAATGGCTCATCTCAATCTCCCCTCTGTCAGGTTAAAGCCATTCCCAACTGGCCCTTCTCAAAAGCCCCTCTACAGCTTTCTTGTCAGCCCCTTTAGGCACTGGAAGCTACTGTAAGTTCTCCCCTTAATGAGTCTTCTCCAGGCTGAACAAGCCCAGCTTTCTCAGTCTGTCTCCTTAACAGAGGTGCTCCAGCTCTCAGAGCATCTCCGTGGCCTCCTCTGGACTCACTCCAGCAGATCTCTGGACCCCCAGAGACAGGATGAACAAGAGGCAAAGGTGCTTGTTCACTAAGGTCATAGGAAGTCTTACCCTGGTTTCAATATGTGAGCTGTTAGGCTAAAGCAACAGTCAGCATTCACTATAACAAGTAATTGGAAATAAACTGTTTTGCATGTCTTCATTGGAGTGGACTGGTGGGGATAGAGTATAATGGTTACCATTGAACTGTTTAGGAAGATTGGACTGACAGCTGTCAAAAATGTTATAGCTGGAGCAGACCCTGGTCTCGAGTTTTCAAGTGTTTTTGCCAGTGATGGACTAGTTTTAACATGTAGAATTTCCTAGTGCTTGTCACACATGTTGTCCTATACACCATCCGCAAAAGCTGGGTGCACATATGAGCCTGGTAGGCAGGCTGGTGTGTCTGCTAAGTCTTTCTCTCTTTAGCTGGATGCAAAGCAGTTATCACCTACAACCAGGGTGTAAGGGGAGGACGGATCATAGAGCTGAAGATGACTGTGGATGAAGCTGTGAAGAACTGCCCAAACATCAAACATGTCTTTGTGGCTCAGAGGACAGATAACAAAGTCCAGATGGGTGACCATGATATTCCACTTGACGAGGTATGTTGGTGTTAGTAAACCTTGCCTGTTTCTCTTAATGTTTCTTGAAGTGTGTGTGGTTTACTGTGCTGGGGGAGAGAAATATGGTGCACTAATAATAGTAGGGACCAGCTGGTGTTTCCACACCAGACCTGCCAGGGTCTTATGCTGCCTCTGGAGCAGGTTTTCTGTTAGTGGTGCCTTCCCATGCTGCCAAAGTACCCTGATGGGCTACTGGATTCAGGTGTGTTGCAGTGACAACATCTGCACATCCCTGTAGTCACCTTGCTCTGCAGACACCCACTGGCACTCTGGATAACTCCTCTTAGGTATGAGTGTTGGCTAGATCATTTTTCTCTCCATCTGTGCCTTTTGGACCGGTGTTCTGCAGGTGAAAAGGAGATGCCTCTTTACAGCACCTGGATATCTATCCTCTAATGGATTGCCTGTACCTACAGTCTTCTAGGATTGTGAGTTGAAGCAGCTCAGTCTGTGTCCAATTCATCTTAGCATGGTGATGGGGTGTGATGCTCCATTTGAGTAATCTTGCAAACAGTGCTGAGATTTAAGGAAGGAGTGTTTCCTGAGGCCCACAGTGCACTGATACAATTGCTGCTGCTGTTTTATTGTGTTCAGACACTCTATAAGGGTTTGTCATATGCACTGTTGAAAGGCAGTGTGGAAATAATCAGGCTCCTGGAGAGGCTTAAGATAGGCTGTGGATGTGTGGTGGTTACCCCGTGATGGGAGGGCAGTCATGGTTTGGGAATATTTAGAACCCGGGGGAGAAAACAGCAGTCATTGTAATGTGTTTAGCTGGTACACACGGGACTGCAGCCTAAGGCAGAAGTAGTTTTATCAGTTTGCTGGCAGCAGTAAACAGAAACTGCTCATTGTAATGATGCCTGGAAATCACCCGTCTGCAGGCAAGTTATGTACTCAGGAGTCCATGTGCTGGTCAGATGAGATAGGAGCAGCTACTAAGGTAAGTTAAATACAAGAGAAGGCAGGTTTTATTCAGAATTTGTGTTACTCCTTACTCCACAAAGCATATTCCAATGATTTTCCTTGGGCTGCAAGCAGTCTGAGGTGCTCTGGTGATCCTGGAGCTGAGCTGAGCCCACTGTTAGTTGTAGGGCCTGAAACATAACAAGAATTAAACCATTAATGCTGTTAAGTCTGATGTTCCTGTTCTTTAGAGCAGCGGTACTTTCCAGTTCTTGTGCAATGGCTTACTGCAAAATTTAAGCTTAGTTTGTAATTAAGCAATATGAGAACTCCCTCTTAGTTTCAAAAACTGGCAAGTCAGCCCAAACTGGCCTTGTTGAAATGTCACAATGTAATACCCGAAATGAGCAGAACTGCTGTAATTCAGAGACTAAGAATTATGTCTGACCCTGTCAACTTTTCATTTTTCATTAAGCTTTATTTGTCGGGCACTTTTAAACAACTGGACCTGCCATTGACAGTGTTCACTTGTAAATGCGGCATGTTTACAGTGTATACTTGCAATAGGGCACTACCTAGAAATTCCTTCAAAGAGCCACCTTGTAACCCTGCAGAAATTCATCTAGGACAGGACAAAGCTTTGAGAAGGAAGCCAGCTGGGCTTGTATTGCAGTTGTATGTTGAGTATTTGGAACATGAAGTGATTATTCCAAATTTGCACACTGATAAGAAAATTGTTCAGTCTTGCTGAGGTTGGAGAATTGAGGTTGGGTTGTCCTTAGAGAAAAGAAGGCTCCGGGGAGACCTTAGAGCAGCTTCCAGTGCCTAAAGGGGCTGACAAGAAAGCTATAGAGGGACTTTTGACAAGGGCCTGTATGGACAGGACAAGAAGGAATGGCCTTACCCTGACAGAAGGGAGACTGAGATGAGACATTAGGAAGAAATTCTTCCCTGTGAGGGTGCTGAGACCATGGCACAGAGTGCCCAGAGAAGCTGTGGCTGCCCCATCCCTGGCCGTGTTCAAGGCCAGGTTGGATGGGGCTTGGAGCAACTTGGTCTAGTGGACGGTGTCCCTGCCCATGGCAGGGGGTTGGAACTGGGTGAGCTTTAAGGTCCCTTCCAACCCAAACCACTCTGGGATTCTATGATTCGGTATGGAGCTAACCAATACTTCATCTGTAAGCACGAGCACCTTCCATTAGACCTGGTTGCTCAAAGCCATGTCAAAAGTGCCTCTCCAGCTTTAACGTCAGCTCCTTTAGACACTGGGAGCTGCTCTAAGGTTTCCCCAGAGCCTTCTCTATGCTGAAAAAGCCCAGCTCTCTCAGCCTTTCTACATAGCAGAGGTGCTTCTGCCCTTGAAACATCTCTGTGGGCTCTCCTGGACTCATTTAAGCAAAGTCTTTCTGTTATTGCCACCTTTTTTTTCCCCTTAGGAGATGGCCAAGGCAGCTTCTGAGTGTGCTCCAGAGAGCATGGACAGTGAAGACATGCTTTTCATGCTGTATACCTCAGGCAGCACTGGGAAACCCAAAGGAATTGTTCACACCCAGGCTGGATACCTGCTGTATGCTGCTCTCACGCACAGGGTAAGTCAGCTGCACCCTCTGGGAAAGGTGGATTTATTTACTTCCATTTATCTTCTGACAGTACTAACAAGAGTTGGTACTGCTGAGGGGGGCTGTATTTTGTGTTCTCTGCCCAGCTGGCTTATTGGGTCTCAACAAACTGAAAAATGGCTGAAAATGTGTAATTAATCTTCAGGATTTGTTCCTGGGGGATGTCATGCTCTGCAAATAAGAGCTTGACTTATGAAAGGAAGGAAACCACAATGCTGCTACTTTTGCATTTAAAATGTGCTGGTGTTGCCAGCCAGCAGACATTAAAGCGATGCAGGTGAGGAGATGCAGGTAAGTACCTTATTGGCATTGGTACTGTGGATAGTACTGTAGTATTTTACAGTAGAGTGCTGGCTTTTTTTGTTTCAGAATGGATCTGGACTCAAAACAACCTCTTTGCTTAGCACTTGCTGTCTGAATATCAACAGTTATTTCCATGCTCTGTGGCTGCACATTTGCACTGCTTTTCTGTGTGATCTAGGCTAAATGTTTTAACCCCCTTCCTCATAGAAAGGAAAAAGTCAAAGCACTGCTTCTTGAAGCTTCTGTCCTGAGCTCTGTGTATGAAAAGGTAACAGTGACATGTGGAGAGAAGTGAAAGATTACCATCTGGCTGTGGTGGCATCACTCTGTTTGTCATCACCCACACCTCAGTCAGAGGTTTGCTTTCTTTAGACTGACAGAGTGGAGGTTTTAGATCTGAGTGTGCATGTGTCAGCCTTTTTTTGCCTGAGGGCTATTTGTTATGTCAGCTTTGCTTTTTTGACAGACTAATCTCCAAGGCATCTCTTTCTTTCTCAGTCCAGAAGCTAGATCCTGCACCACAGTGCAGAGGTGCAGGGAGACACTGTATGCAGCTGCAGTCCCTTTATAGGGCCTTCAGAGAATGAGAGGGAAAGGCACTTGCCAAAGTAAGGTGAGAACTGTGTCTCCTAGGCAGAGAGATCAGACAACTTGCATGGCCTTTTGGTCTTTACACTCTCATAGGGTTTTCTTCTGTTTCTGATCGACTTCCTAAAGCTGAGTCTGCCTTATGAATCAGGATCTCTTTCCATAAGGGAGAGAAGCTAGATTTCTGGGAAGCATTTTCCATAGCAAAGACAAGATAGTGTGTTCTCTGAGATATCTATCCTGGTTTTGATAAGCAGGGTAGCAAGCAGCATGTGGAAAGCAACACCCTGATAGAGAGGCTGAGCAGCTAAGAACATCTCTCAGAAAACTTTTCACAGGCATCTCTCAGTTCCTCCAGCTTTCTCATGCAAGTTTCTCCATCTCTCAACCAAGCTCTTATGAGGGGTCTGAGCCTCCAAGGCCTGCAGCTTCCCTGCAGTTCAGGGTCAGCTCTCCCATGTGTGCTGCCTGGAGTAGGCAACCTTTGGTATCCAGGGCTCTAGGCTTTGGTTGCTGTTTTGTTGCTCCAGTCTGAGGAGCTGCTGGTACAGCTATGCTCCCTTTATGTTTGCAAAAGCAATCAGGAGCCTGAAGCCCTGGTACTTGTCCCTCTGACTTGCTTCCTCACCTTGGGCTAGCCCTTGTGCTGCTGTGTCCTGCGTGCCTGGCTCCACTTGCCCTGTGTGCTCACTTGCTCCTGCTTGGATGTCCAGTCCAGCACCTTTAAGCTTTTTGTACCTGCCAACAGGAAGTCAGCTGGCCTTACATTTATCTTTGCAGTATGTATTTGACTACCAGCAAGGTGATGTTTTTGGCTGTGTGGCTGATGTTGGCTGGATCACAGGACATAGCTATGTTGTATATGGACCACTCTGCAATGGAGCCACCTCTGTCCTGTTTGAAAGCACTCCAGTGTACCCTGACCCAGGTGAGGAAATGGGGGGTAAAGGTTTGGCTAGGCATGGCGGTGTGATGGAGGAGATCTAGAAACCTGTCCAATGTGACCTGCCTGCATAGGGAAGGTAAGCTCCGTTTCCTTGGAACATGTGTGTAGGACATTGAGGAACATCTGTGCATCCAGGTGAAAAGAAAAAAGACAAGTTGCTATTGGTTTTGCTCTGTACTCACAGTAGTCACAGCTTTAGCTTTGGCTGTTAACCTTCCTGCTGAGCACTTGCAGTGGTACGTCAGTGCTAGATACATAAAAAGGCTGTTTGTGTTTTTGCAGGTCGTTACTGGGAAATGGTGGAAAGACTGAAAATTAATCAGTTTTATGGGGCACCCACAGCTATTCGCTTGCTGCTGAATTATGGAGAAGAGTGGGTGAAGAAATATGACAGATCGTCCTTGAAGACCTTGGGATCAGGTAGAGGGCATGCTTCATCTAAAAAAGATAGGTGATTTTAGCTGGTGAAATGAAGGTACCAGAGGAGCTCAGCTGACCACGTGGGATGTGGGTTAAAACAGAAGATAAAGAAGGCTCGCTGTCTGGCTTTTCAGATGTTTTCTCAGCAGAAGGAGAACAAGCTGAAGCTGGGGCTGTTTGACCTTACTGGATTGCTGTTTCCTAGCTTATTTTGCAGGACCACATTCAAAATGATTTATCCAGTGGTAAATAATTACACTGCATTTAACTGGCATAGGTGACCCAAGCAGCATTTTCCTGCATTATCTAGAGGTTCTTATACATGAACTGCATTGATTAGTTACTTTCAGAGGAATTTGTTGGTCCCGTTTTGGACTTTCTGGGAAAAATCAGACCTCAATTATATAAGCCCACTGCAGCCCTGTGCACACCCCAAACTACAGTTGTAAAACTGGTTTGGGTTGGAAGGGACCTTAAAGCTCACCCAGTTCCAACCCCTGCCACAGGCAGGGACATCTTCCACTGGACCAGGTTGGTCCAAGCCCTGTCCAACCTGGCCTTGAACACTGCCAGGGATGGGGCAGCCACAGCTTCTCTGGGCACCCTGTGCCAGGGCCTCAGCACCTTCACAGGGAAGAATTTCTTCCTAGTCTCACCTCAATCTCCCTTCTGTCAGATTAAAGCCATTCCCCCTTGTCCTGTCTGTACAGGCCCTTGTCAAAAGCCCTTTGCCAGATTTCTTGTTGGCCCCTTTAGGCACTGAAAGCTGCTCTAGGGTCTCCCCAAAGCCTTCTTTTCTCCAGGCTGAAAAAGCCCAGCTCTCAGCCTGGCTCCATAGCAGAGGGGCTCCAGCCCTCAGAGCATCTTCTTTAAGCTTCTTTTAGCATTGTGCTTAAAGATCATGATCAGCTTGCGCACCACAGGAGAGAATGAACTGCCTCAGGCTGCTTCCTTATTTATTGTGGTCTAGTGGGAGAGCCTATCAACAAGGAAGCTTGGCACTGGTTCTACCATGTGGTGGGAGAAGGACGCTGCACCCTCGTGGACACGTGGTGGCAGACAGGTAAGTGGCATCCTTGGGATATGGAAGGTCCTGACCTTTGGCAGGTTGCTGGTGGGTACAGAATTCATAGAATCATAGAACAGTTAGGGCTGGAAAGGACCTTGAGATCATCTAGTTCAATCCCCTGCCATGGGCAGGGACACCTCACACTAACTCATGCACCCAAGGCTCTGTCCAACCCAGCCTTGAACACCACCAGGGGATGGAGCATTCACAGCTTCCCCTGGCAACCCATTCCAGTGCCTCACCACCCTTACAGTAAAGAATTTCTTCCTCAGATCCAATCTAAACTTCCCCT
>JASSUY010048923.1:0-59368 GCA_032466535.1 Forpus xanthops
GAGTTGCATTCTTTGGATTCTCCTTCCCATTTCCCCGGGACTGGGGAAGAAAGGGAGGGGGGGGTGTGCACAGAACTGTTTGAGGGGCCTCAAACTACGACAGTTCTATTTCTTAGTTATTGTAACTCAGTAGAATTAAAAGCTGAATAATGGTTTGAAGGCTCCGTAAACAGCTGCTGGTTTTTTTGAAGATAAATTTCAAGCTTGTGTTGTGTGTTGGAGTGCACTGGGAAGTGTAATTTCAAACATGGTTACGAGCCTCTGTTGATGAATATAAACAGTGCTTTTCAGTTAGTTCAGAGCAGCTTGTATCAGCAAGCAATGCTTACTAGTTTTCAAGGTAGAACATAAGCAGTTTCTGAAGAGCTTTTGGGAGTGAAAGTGCGGGATTCAACAGGGTATACAAATTCCACCAGGACTGTGTTTATTTCCAAAGTGGCCGGTTACTGCAGTGTCCTGCCATCAACACAGAAACCAGGAGATCTGCTGTGGGCAACATTACAGAAGAGATCTCCTGTAGTTTGCAGAGAAAGTGCCCTGCATCGAAGTTAGTACTTGGTAGCTCTTGCTAGGAATTATATCCATGGAGTAAAAATACCACAGCAACAAATTATGGGATGCTACCTTTTAATAATGCAGGTACTGATTCTTTGTGTTCTTGTGAGTTATATAAATATATGTACACCCTTCAGCTTCTCTGTAGCAGTCACATGACTGCATATTTCCTGGAAATGTCAAAGTGGCTTGTCAATGGAATGCTGAGAAAAGTCTGTAAATGCCAAGAAGAGTCTTCAGTAATGTTATGGGTTTTGAATCTAAGCATTATATAATTGCTACTGAAAGCAGGAATCTAAATATGAACAGATAATTGAGGGAAGTAACATAGTTTACAAGACAAACTTATGAAAGTATGTGAGCAATATGTAGTTAAGTTATGGTGTGAATGATAACATGATGAGCATCTCCAAGTGTTCACTGCAAATTTGTGCCAGATACTTTACATTTGTTGACTGCTAAATCCTTTTTAATTTCTTCACTGTGAGAGTGGTGAGACACTGGACCAGGTTGCCCAGAGAACTTGTGGCTGTCAGGGCTTTGAGCAACCTGGCCTAGTGGAAGCTGTTCCTGCCCATGGCAGGGCGGCTGGAACTAGGTGATCTTTAAGGTCTCTTCCAACCCAAACCATTCTATGATGATTCTATGATAAGAATACCTGTTTTGCAGAGTGTTTCCTAAGGGTGCCCTGCTCACTTCTTACATCCTGCCTTCCCCCTTTCATTCCCCACCCAAATGTGTCAGGATTAGCAAGCCGTTATGTCATTCACAGGTCTTACCCATTTCTAACCCTTAAGAAGCTTAAAGAGTTGTCCTTGTAAATACAGGTTCTCACAAATATGAAGTGAGTAGCTGTTGTGACTTGATCTAAGCAGTTTTACTATATTTTGTAAATCTCTCGATGGTCCCATATTTCAGGTTAAGTTTATGCAAAATTCAAAAAAGTTGTAAAGTAATAAGAAACATCAGAGATAGACAACCAAAACCACGTAACATTTTCTGTCTGCATGTGAAGGACAAGGCTGTATTCTGTCAGACTGAGCTCGGCACTGGGATTTCTGTTAACAGTCCAGTTACAAAGGCAATGGCTCTGCAAACTGTCGCTCTGAGACACTGACGTTAAGAGTGGCAAAAGGGCTTTCACCGCAGCATCTCACACACTGCTCACTGGTCAATAACTGTTAGCAGAACTGTTAGGGTTTCTTAGCGAAGTTCCACAAGCTCTGGCCCACGGTGCATACTTGCTCTGTTACTGGCCTCCTGCTACTTGGGGAAAGTTTTGCAATGAATAGCGTGTCTACGTGCCAGTGAACTGTGTACATGCTTTGCAGCTCACACTTTGGAAAAAGAAACTCTGTCAATTCATTTGTACTTTATAAAGTTTTTGAGTGTGTAAATTTCTACTTGACAGTTCTATTACAGGTTTTGTTACAGTTGGTAATTTAAAATTAAACATTTGAAAACTTATCATAAATGGAAAATATCTCCAGGGGTATCACTACTTTGTGCTAGGACAATTTGCACTTGGCTCTTCATTAAAAGTTAGGCTACAGAGAGAATCATGCATTGCTTGCCGTTAGTGCCAACCTCTGTTTAAAAAACACCACACCAAAACCCCAGAAACGAGAAAAACGAAAACTAGTAGCTTTCTAATAATTTAAGGTGATCTTGGTAATGATCAGTCGACATGACCTGACATAATTTGACATTTTCCAGAAGACAAGAAGCTTCTCTTTTCATAGTGAGGCTCACCCCCAGCCTTGCCGCCCGGTAGCAGCGGCACTGGCACAGCACCGAGCCCTTCCGCCGCCGCGCTGGGGAAAAGCAACATGAATTTGCCCTTTGTCCGAGGCGCCGCCAGCGCCGCCTGCAGTTCCCCGCCCGGGCGCGCCGCCGGCAGCAGCGGCAACGGCCTCAGCGGCCGGGTACCCCCGCCCTCGGCTCGGCCCGGGACCGCCGGTTACCTCTGCCCGCAGCGACGGGGCGGGAGCACCAGGAGCACTGTCCCCGGCGCCCCCCTCGTAGTCAGCCGCCTCCGCCAAAGGCAGATGCGTGAGGTAAGGAGCGGGGAGAGCTAGGGAAGGCGGACCGAGGTTTACGGCAGCTCTCCTGGCCACCCGCCCGTCCGTACGCGAGCGGCCGTCCCCGCTGTCCCACCCGCGCCGCCTCCGGAGGGGGCCGCAGCCAGGTCGGAGCCGGCGCCAGGCCAGGGGCAAAGGTAAGGAACAGCAGGCGGGCGAGCGCTGAAACTCGGCGGGCAGCAGCAAGGGCTGTGGAGGCTGTCCTCCCTGTCCCGCACTCGCGTCCAGAGCGGTTGCTGGTCGCCCCGGCAGCGGGAGGTGACGCTCTCAGTGCAGGCAGCGGTGCGCTCACAGCGCCGTCGCCTCCTGTTTATTTCCCGGGCTGCCCCACGACACTGAGGGGCACCTGCAGCAGCGAGACAGCGAGCTGAACATGCTTCTCTCCCTGCCCGAAGCCAAGCAGGTTTGGGCTTCCCTACTTTTCAGGTGCACCGGCGGTGATTGCCGGCTGTGTGCATGTGTCAATTGCGTTGTTCTCTGTAAGAGGTGAACTTTCCTCACTTTTGAGAATTGTATGTGATTCCTTTTGACTTTGAGAGTTTGTGAGTGTAGGCTTTTGCTCCGGAGCTAACTGGGGCAGTGGCATTCAGTAAGGAGTTTCGTTTTACATACAAGTAATATTCTGAAGCCTCATAAAGGCTGATATATATATATAAAATACCTACAGTAGTGTAAGGTATTTTTCCCACACCTTTTCTCTAGGTATGCTTTGTTACCTACTAGGTGTAAGTGCAACCTTGCAAAAGCTTCTAAACCTTAAGGGACTACTACTGTGAAAGAAGTCTTGTTTTCAAATTTCAGCCCTTAGTATTTATTCTGAAATACATAAAGTAGACATAGAAAGAAATATTAAACAGGCTGAGTTGAAACAATTACATATATTACATAGAAAAAGAAATCCCAACTGAATGTGTTTAAGAGTTTATACATCTGCTTGCTATATTCAAGCTACTTTAAAATTCTAGGGCCTGCCACGTGAATTCTATATGAATTTTGTCTTATTTTAAAATGAATGAAATTTCACACTGAAAATATTCGTGGCATATTAAAGCAATATCAATGGTCTGGCATAGATGAACAAAATCCAGGAAGTTCTGCATGAAAGCAAAGCATTTATCCTCATTTCACCTCTGCATCTTGGTTTTCTAGGCATTTCTTCTCACAAATTATGTAGTTACTCATTGACCCTTGCAGGGCTTTCAGTTTAGTGAAGTGAGTTAATGCCAGGTGGCCAAGTTCTGTTCCCAATTACTTCAGACTTCACACCATGGTAACTCTTATTTCTTTCAGAGCTGTTACTCTAGATCTACCCAACTGTAACTGGATACTAAATATGTTAAATAGCTTCTGTCATATTTTGTGACTTTTGTCAGCTCAAGCCAGGCTTTTAATACAGGATTTGTATGTAAATTGGATAATGTACAATTTAACTGATTCTCCTCTTTAATAGCGCTAGCAGAATTGGAAATATAGATGTAACACATGTTTTTTGTAGAGGCAAGAAACCACAATGCTGTTTTATGTGCCCAAAAACTACAACCATTCAGTTCAATGAGCTTTTTAGTGGAAATTCTGGTATGCCAGAGCTAAAAGCCTTAGGGAAACTATTTTATGTGAACACACATAAATAGCCTTGCAAAGTCTAGATGAGAAGAACTTTTTAAGTTAAAAAAAGTATTAAAGAATTCCAGTAATGATGTTCTGAAATAGAGGCAGCTTAAATATAGGAAGCTCCTATTTTACTTTCTGGTGGCTGGACCTCAGAGGCTTCAGAGATTTCTGCATCTAGCTTCCTCTTAGGGTCCCCTCTTAGGGTCTTGAATCCCAAGGAGGGTTACAGGAGGCCTGTGGAGAACTGGAGGGGTTTGGCATGGAATAGAAGATTTATTGTTGCGTAAGTCAGGTTCTGGCTCTTGGTTTGGTCTTGCTCTATGTTAATGCATCTGTAGGGGGCACTTAGGTAAAGTTTTTTTTTGCAGTGTAAGACCCTAGGAGGACATATTTTAAATTCTCAGTCTGTAAAGGGAAAATGCCCCATCTCTTTTTTTTTTTTTTTTCCTACAGAAAATTTGTATCTAAGTATGAGTAAATAGAAATGGATGGGCAAAACCTTGCTTAAATATTGTCAATACTTTAAAGTAGAAACATATTTGATAATGCTTATTTGAAGTATCACTTTTGATAGTAGGATCCTTATTTTGGAGAAAACATAGCTAAAGGCCATTTTTGAATGTGAGACTCAAAGAGCTGTCATATAAGGGGAAAAATTAAGGTAAATATTTGTAAGTCTGCTGAGCTGCAACCTAATGCAAATGTTATGCAAGGGTAAAAAGTCTGTAGTTGTGAGTTCTGTCTACATTTCTTCACCACATTGGTTTTGCATTTATCATTTTTCCTTTATCATTTTTCATGCATAGGAAACGGAGAAAAATTAGAAAAAAAAAAAAGTAGAAATGGAAAGCTATTTTCCATAAATTTCATTGATGTCTCTCATTTAAAGTTTGGAGCATGAGAGATTTGCAGTTACATGAATGTATTTCATAATTCCAGGAAGTATCAATATGAAATAATGATTAAGAAAAACTATACAAGGGAGAGTACATTGAGACTGAGAGGACTGAATCACTCACCAGTTCTTCCAATGGATGTAGTTGGCTGAAGAAACCCATCATTTTGAAATGTGCCATTGTATAGTGTGTTCAAATGACATGTAGAGGTTTGAAAGCTGTGAAACTAATAATTTTTGACTAGCAGCTGTGGATATGGTGATAAAAAATTATTCAAGAGGCTAAAATAAAGACTGCACCTTGGTAATTAATTGCCAGATAAAGGAGTCCAGTTTGTAGGAATTGTAATAGGTAAATTCCTCATGTTAAAACGTCAGGTGGATGATTTTGCTCGCAACAAGCAGGAGTATAATTCAAGGGCATTTATTACTTTAGTATGTTATAAAGGAATGAAGATACTGGCATAGGAGTGATTATTGATGTTGCCATGCAAAAGGGAAGGTGGCTGGATACTTTCTGGGGAAGGCTGTAGTTCATTCTTACAACTTGAGTTTTCCCTAATTTTACTCCTGGGGCTTCCTCAACATTCTTTAAGGAGGAAGACACTGATTTTAAGACACAGGCTGCTCCACTCTTTTTTTTTTTTTTTTTTTTTTTTTTTTTGTACTTTAGATAGAAAGAAGCTTGTAGTTGTAGATTTTATTGCTTCTTTAAACAGAAACACGTCTTCATATTTCAGTCTTTTTCTGATGACCATAACAGAATAGATTCTGAAACCTTCCTAGTACAAAGGAGTGTATTTACATGTGTTGATGGATTTTAGAAAACATTTGCTCAAGATATGTGTTTTATCAAATATTAAATTTTTGTATTTGAAAAAGTGGGAAGACTTTTTGCGTATGGAAATAGAAAACAAGTTTCTGGTCCAGTGTGTGTGCATCTAATAGTTGCCTCCTGTGTCATAAGAGACAAACTAGTGAAGGTTTCTATACCTGGGCTTTGTAGATGTATGCCATGTGTTCAGCAGCAGCAGTCATTTTTCTCCTCCTTGGTCACTGGTGAAGCGCTGTGTTTTTGATTTTGGGCCTGGGAACAGCACTGATAACACCAGTCTCATGGTCTGCCAGGGAGGAGGAGAAGCCGGGAGGAAGCAGAGACAGGACACCTGACCCAAACTGACCAAAGAGGTATTTCATACCACAGCATGTCAGGCCCAGTGTGTGAAAACGGAGAGCAGAGACCTGGAAGGGTGGGAGTGCACGGTGTGGTCGGGCTTGTTATCAGTGGTGAGCGATTGCATTCTCTTTTTCCTTGTTATTTCTCTTGTATTATTATTGGTGGTAGCAGTAGTGATTTGTGTTATACCTTAGTTATTCAACTGTTCTTATCTCAACCTGTGGGAGTTGCATTCTTTCGATTCTACTCTCCATCCCCCCCGACTGGCGGAAGAAAGAGGGGGGAGTGAGTGAATGAACTGTGTGAGGGCCTTAAACCACAACAATGCAATACAGAGATAACATAGGAATATTCTAAAGCTTGCTCAAAAAGATAAAACAGTGTGTGGTGCCTAGTGAATGGAAGCTATATAAGTTCTCAAACTGCTTAGCATTTTATAGAAATTTTAAAGTAATTCCCAAAGTTGGGCTAAGCCTTCCTGGTTAAAATAACCAAATAAGAGAGCATTAGGTAACATGGAAATCAGTACCTTAGTTATCCTGTTTATTTTGCAGACACTATCAAGACACTGTTTTACTTGATGTAACTCTAAAAATTGGTTTGTTTCGTAAAATGCTTTGGTCACGGCAATCCAAATATAAGTCAAAATTATTGCAAAGTTGTCACAGAAGGCAGAATTTGAGTACTCAACTGCCTGAGGATGAGCGATACCACTTCTGAAACGTGAACATTACACATAGACCTTCCAGGAATAGCATAACATTGCTACCCACATGCCTCTGGGTAGATGGGTGAGCTTTTTCAGAAAATTCACAGGCTAGGTAGGTCATATTCATTCCCTGATTACATACATAATGGTGTAAATACTTGGTGATAGAACAGATGAGGAACTAGCTGGAACCTTTTTAATTCTTTGTCTTGCCTTTTCTTCTATCCCATCCTCTTCTGTCCCCTATACTTGTGTTGTAAATGAATAAATTTCTATTACTGGCATTCTAGACATTACCAATCAGTCTCTCTAAGTGAAACAACCTCTAGGATGCCAAGTCTGGGCTAGCTGCTCAGGTGAAATCAGTTGTTGTCTTTTGACTTTTTCTTCTCTTCTCCATTTTATGACTGAGGAATAGCACAGCATGAATATCATTTAATAGCAGAACTGGAAATAGGTTACAAGTCCACTGATTCCCATCCATACTGTCTGGACAATTGAAAAAAAAAAATAGAAATTTATAGCATCTTTCCTAAAAGTCAGTAGAAAAGAACAGCATAAAGTGATTGAATTATACAGTCCCACAGAACCTTTAATCCCTAACAGGGATAGCTTATCTGGAAATGGCTATGATATCCATCCTGTCTCCCTCAGCGGTTTTGTTGTCTATGGAGCAGCAGCCTCACTGTGTTTTACAGCTTGACCTGTTAAGGTGAAACACCAGGTTGTGATCTGTGACAAGAGAGCTATGGGACAGAAAACCAAACATATAGTGTACAAACATACATCTAATATAAGCTATCTCCCTAATTTCACTTTGAAGTACTCTGTGAACATGGATTTACTTTATTATGTATGTTTTGCTGGCATGGAAAATATGACAAAATTATTTGCTTCAATTTCTGAGAATAACTTTGGGACTTACACTGTTAGTGCTTTTTGGGATTTCAGTAAAAAACAGCCAAAAGCTGTTACTGTAGATATCCTGTTATCCGGGCAAAGAGATGTTAGTGAGAGTAATATATCCAGAGGTTTGATGTCTCCTGTATCCTTGTTCCACACTTTTAGGTACATTGTAAGCTGATTTTAAGGGAGATCTTGAAATGCAAAACTAACTTTTAAACTCTATTATTCTTTCAATGTGTTGGCTAAGATGATGCTTTTTTTTTTTAGGCCTGTGTTGAATAAATGTCTCACTTAACTCTTATTAATGATCCAGTATACACAGAGAGGTGTATTGCTCCCAGTAATTTAAAGGGATTTAAGAATTGATAAAATAGATCTTGGGCTTGTTCGTACTCTACAAAAGTTTCTGGGGTGCCTCAGATATTGCTCTTCCCAGCTTTTCTAAAAATAGTTTCACAAAACACTTCAAACTATTTTTCTGGTTACAGAACCTTTGTTGTTGCAAGCATTTGTTGTACTTCTTCAGTTTGCAAGAAGTTGATACAGCATAGGAAATTTCAAAAGAAATATCCTAGCTTCTCTAAGTCATTATTGTATAAATAACTGAATATCTTTAATTTTGGCAAAAATGTAAACTCTCAGAGTTGGCAAAATCCTATGATTCTATGAAATTGCTCCTTTTTGGAAGAGAACGCGTATGGTTGTGTAGACAAAAGTGTCTCTGTGGAACAGAATACATGTTTTTTAAGCATTCATTCCTGATACTGCAGGTTAATAAATGAAAATTAGACAGAAGTAGAGTTCACACAGTATAATGCTGGTGCCTTGCATTCAGTTGAGAGTTGTCTGGGTTTTTTTTAAATGAATTGCTGTGTTCTTACTACAGTAGGTCATAGCCTGTAGCAGCCTCCTAAATGAAAAGTTATGTAAGAATTTTCACCATCATCTTGCCTCTGAATATTGGCTTTGCATCCTCGTAACTTAATGAAATATTCTTCTTTCCTGATGAAATTTTTATGTTTGGTTTTAGTCCAGAGGTTGACTTTCTTGGAGAGCTCATGGGAAAATCCATTGCCTGGTTTTGATTAAAGAAAATCAACAGCAAACATACATATAGAAAATAAATTATGTACTTTTCCCATTTGAAATATAGCTGAGGAACGAGTGTGCTGTTACACAAACGCAGCTATACAATTTGAGAGTTTCAGCTTGGTCATTTCTCGCTGAGTGTTTAATTACTTTGGTAATAAAAGATTGAACGAATATTTAAAAATTCTGGTGTCTGTTTCTATTTTCCTCTTGGCTGCTTTATGGTATTTGTTTTTTGAAAGACTTGTACCCTGGGCACTGCCATGTGGTGAGGCTTGTTCTGCTGTGCTTTTAGACTGACATAGATTGGCATGAATTTACACGATACACTTGCCACTGCCTTTGGCAGGATGAGGCTTCCTTGGATGCTTAGTTAGGCCTTAAGGGAAATACTTATACCCACTATGTAATGCAGCTTTTATTATTCATGAGAATTAGACTTTTGGGTGGTGGATTTGTGGCATTGATTACAAGATCCTTGATCACACTTGAGCTTTGTAACATGAACACTCTGTAAGCTGGAAGCAGTTGACTCTCCCCTCTCAGAAATAGGTCCTGAAACCCTAATGCTATAAATACCTATGAGAGTGGTTACCTGATTTGCCTACTCAAATAAAGATGGAATATTCACATACCTAAAGTTTTCTAGAGTTATGTGTAGGGTTGTAGACTTTAATAATGTGACATTGCTGTTATCTCTGTGAGAAGTTGTAAGCCTTATAGAAAATTGCAAGATGGAATACTAGATATGCTTGTTCTATAAAACTTCCTTTTTTGGTGTTGAAAAGTAAGCATTTGCCAAACATCAAAAGCTTACTTAATTTTGATTTAACTACTTGAAGTCCTTCCACTGTTGTAAAGGAGTTCTGAATGAAGCTACTCTGAAAAAAGTCTTTTTTGCCTACAGTAATTTGTGACCCCATGTATCTCACTATTGAAGCCAGCTGTGGGAGTATGTAGGCTGGGTGGTAACACTTGCAGAATATCTGTGTGTCGCTGCTGACATGTAAATGTCAGTTCAGTTTGTAACTTTAAGCCTCTGTCTAATCTGCTCTGGGCTTTGCAGATACTAAAAGTAAAGCAGGATCTAGCATTAACTATAGAAGTTAAGACTTACTAAAAACAAATGCCATGGTGGCATAAAAACAAATGCTCATCAGAGTGGGGATTTAGTTAGGTCATGGCTATTTCTTCTTTAAAATGGGTAGGTATGTCATTTTCTTCTGTTCTTAAGGGTTGACTTGCCAAGGAAGGATGTGGCCTGCAGTGTGCATCGGAATGGTCATTATTACAGAGGGAGGTATAATACATGTTTCTTTCACAGAAATCTGAGTGCTGTTAGATTACTTCTGGTTTTGTGTGGCTAACTGCCTATGAAATTATCCTTTAGAAAATACATTCACCTCGAGTTCTGACCACAAAGGTTTGCTTGTCTCTTCAGAGTAGTTTCTACTTTTAAACTCTTCTCTTAAAAGAAAAAAAAGAGATGTCACCTTACTTGGCATAGAAGGTCACATATCTTGGCTTTCCATCTGGTTAAGTAATTCGGTTTAAGAATGAGCTAAGCAACAGGGCCATTTTTTGTCATTTTTGTGAGTGCCTCACAAAAATACTTGCTTGAAATGCTTTAACATAACACTTCTTCACAGCTACCTTCCTGCTCAGTGCTAAACAGCCCTCTGTTTCTACTGCATGTTGTGCTTCAGAAAATAATGAATGTATATCTCTGGGCTTGCATACATAGGAACACTCAGTAAGAAATACTCCAAATTAACTGCATGGGTACTCGAATATTAATTTGAGCTAACTTCTAAAGTGTATCAATTAGATCACATTCAAATCTGTTATGGATACGTTTATTTGGAAATGATGTTTGTTTGTTTAGCTGACTTCTGAAGTAAATTAAACAAAAGCATTTCGCAGTCACTTTTAAACTCTATTTATGGTTTTAAAAGCTTACTCAGATTAATCTTCCTGAAAGTTCTGGCTAATAAAGTCTGCTAAGTTTTGTTAAGGGTGATTGATGAGATTATGTTGTCCAGTTCTCTGTTCTGCTTCTCTTAGGCTGCTGGGCAGAGTAGCAGAGCAGCATTTAGATTTGCTGTGCAGCTGGGGTGGTTCACAAATTGTATTTGGTGCAAACTTATGTTCAGAGAAAGCAAGTGCAGTGGACTGTAAACTGGGGGGTCATAAAGCACAGACAGATTGCTTACTGTGCTGCAGCAGTGGCCATCTTTGGCAGAAGGTGAGGCAAGCAGCAAAAGTGGTAATGTCTTCAGTGATCCCTTACATCTTCAATTGCAGAATTTCCTGGAAATCTGCAAAACATGAAGGCATTAAGTTAAACTGTTTAGGGATATAGATATACATATATATATATATAGTTTCTGTTCTGATACTGGAGGTGTCTTCAAAGACAAGTTGCCGTGGTATAAGGCAGGATGTGCACAACACCTTTTGCTCCACACTGGCTCCTGTTTTGAATATTGTTGAATGTGAAGTAGTTTGTTATCCTGGAGTGTTCAACTCATTGGACATAGAAGGTGTTATTGAGTGCTTGAATTTATCCTGTAAAATCATACCCTCAGATAATACAGAGTAGCTCCTTTGCTTAGATAAGCTGTAAGAGTCCTTTTACTTTCACACAGGGCCATGTATCCTTGAGTATTTTTCCACACTCTTCCAGCAGTGCACAAGTCTGCTTCTCATGTTGTGGGCATCCCTGCTGCCAGAGATACTCATGCAGTGAGGCCATCCTGCAGAAACTGTGTGCAGGAGGAAACTTTGAATGCAGTTAGTGGCAGGATAAAGTGTTTTTCCTTTTCTGGAATTATGATTGAATTTAGTACAGATTGATCTGATGAACATACAGAATCTTTCTCGTTTACGTGGCTCTAGCTAGGAACACTGACTCATTTTCAAACATTGTGTGTAGTAATGCATGTTAAACTCTTTTATAACCTTGAAGTAGTTACACATCACTTTTTCTCTTGTAATTTAGTCACAACAACCTGGAATTTGCCTGGTAGTAACCAGCAAAAAGCCCCAGAATATGCCCCCATAAACATTCCTGATGCTTCCCAAATAAAACACTGCCTTTTGACTAATGAAACAGATGATGTTCTTTGGCCTGAGCTCTGCTCCTGACCTCAGAAAAACAGTCCTGAAAATAAATTAAATCAGGGTTTTTTGGAAGTGCTACTGTGTACTGGTTTTTACTTTCTTCTTAGGATACCTAGGTTTGTGTCTGGGGTTCTTCTGTCAAGGCTAATATGAGTATTGTTCATAGACTTGTACTCATTTATATTTTGTCTCTTTTTCATTTCACAGTATATCAAGACTTTAGAAAACTTTTTTTCTTTAATGCAGTTTTTTTTCCCCTACTTCCCCTCTCTACTTTTGCAGAGCAGAGAACTGGCCCATTTTGCCCTTCTGTGTTGCATTATATTCTGGCAAATATTGTGTAACATGTAAGCCTGCATATATTTATGACAATTTGCATTTTTGTATACCTTTGAAAAATTCCAAGATATTTTAAAATTGAAGCATATAAGTTGTTTTTAAAAATTATGTATTGCCATGAGGGACAATGCTCTAAATGCCAGGAAATAAAACTGCACTTGTCTAGTCCGTGAAGTGCTGCAGCAGCCCCTGGATGTGTGCTCAGAACAGCATTATGGGACTAGGAGAGCCGCCACTGCTTAGAGGTGGGCGCTCCATCTGTCTCTGAAAGTCTGAGATTTTGGCTGCCAGTTTTCTGGTGGTTTACTATTATCTACTCTAAAGTACTGAATTTTAATGTTTCTTGTAACACTCTAATTCCATATCATCCTGCCAGTCTCCTGTGTGAGGTCTGTGAAGGGACTATTTGCACCATAACTGGAAGTGAACATTGTGTACCAGGGCTACAAGCTGGTTTTGCCAGGGAGGATGATGGCAGTTCCATATGCTGCCATTGTGCAGCAGTTCCCTGCTTTTGTCTGGGTTGCACGGAATTTGAAGTAGCTTCAGTTTCAACTGGGAGTTCAGTTTGCGCCTGCTGTTATAAAAAAACTTGACTTTGTGTGAAACAGTCATAAAATTTTTATTGTCTGACTATTGTTTCACCTGAAATGGGTTGAAAGAATATTAAATGGGCTGGTAGAACCTTGGGTAAGTATTTAAATCTGCCCCTCTTTTGGTACCTAAAGGTTTAGGGATATTTTAAGAGATCAGTGTAAAATCTTATGAGATCCATAAACCTTTTTGATTGCAGAATGAAAATGTGTTAATTTCTGACATCTCTCTTGAGAAGTGGAAAAGAAAAATGGGTTATTAATCAAAGAATGGTGTATGAAATAGAAAGTATGAAGTTACATCTTGTGAATGGTTCCTGTTCAGTGTATTTTTGAAAGACAAAGGCAGAAGTACTTGTAACTTTTGTAACTACGGAATTACATTTCTCTTTAAAGCATATGTAGAAGATGCATATTCATGGTTTTCAGTTTTCAGATGAAGAAAACATGCCTGCTTGAGTCGACTTCTGCAGAGTCACCTCTCAACAGGCATCTGTAGTACATGTATTTTCCTTACTTTGACCTTGTTTTAAGGAGGAAAGGCAAGCATGTTAAATAAATTTGGTTTATAATATTTTGTTTGTCTTTGGGGAATAGTTGATAGTTTTGGTCTATGTCAGGGTGAAAATGAAACTTCATGTTTGTGACAATCTACTTGATAGCAGCTGTCAAACATGATTTCAAGTCATGGGAAGTATTTGAAAATGTTCTTGTCAAATAATGGCATGCTCAGTTCATTCCTGACCTTGGAAATCATTGCTTGTTTTAACAGAATATTCTTCTGGCATCTATAGTCTCTGTGAAGTAAGACAAGTAGGGTTCTTGGAAATTAATCTATATTACTGTTAATATAATAAAACAACCCAATCCCCTGTGTCAGAACATCATAATTAATTTGTTCTGGTGTCAGTCTGCTTTCTTTCATGCTGCTTTTTCATTTTTTCAGAGGTTACATGAAGAGGGAAATCATAACTGAACAGTGAGAATCTAAGTTACATGGAAAAATATAATAATAGTAAAGTAGCAGTGAATTTCCTTTGGGAAAATAAGGTTTACTTCTTTGGTACTATTGTTCCTCAGAAAATCCTATGTGCTTTGGCCTTCTGATTAATGACCTCAGCAGAGTAATTTTACAGACTTAAAATCACTACAGGATTTTATGTATTTTCCTTTAGCTTATTATTCCCTGACAATTTCATTGATATTGATAGAAAACATAAATTTCATTTACATTTAGATAAGCTACTTGTGCTAATGCTGGGAAGTCATAAACAATTCTAAAGCTTTTGTACCAATGCTCTATAACTGAGGTCAGCAAACTGACATTTTCATTCCATACGTAAAATAATTCACACAAAAATAGCCTTTCCAATCCCTAAAGTAAGAATCCTGTAAGTAAACCTGTGGAAGTTAAGACTGTGTCACACATTCTATGTTCTTCCTAATGGAAAAGTGAGCAGGTAGTTAATAAATGTTTTTTTATATGTCTAACCTGCTTAATAGAGCTCAGACAAAAGGTGATGTTATGCTTCATAATCCCATTATTTTAGTAGTGTTTCTGATTGTACATAATGTATCATTAGGCTAAATATAAAGGGACAGTGGAATGACAGTCTTGCACATCTTGAGGCTGAATATCAGTCTTGAAAGAGGGGATGTTTTTGTGGTCAAGCTTCATTCTCAAAACTTTTGAACAGGCTTTCTAAAAATCAGGTTACAGAAGTTTATATTATTTGTACAAGTATTTAATACATTTGCTTATATTTCACTGAAGGGTTTCATGTTTTGTTCTTTTTCAATTACAGCCATGCAGTGGATATAAAAACTACTATGAATTATGAAAGATGCAGAAATAAAATGTCAAAATACTTCGATATTTATTGCATTATCTCCCAAAAGGAAAAGCTTTGATGTAGTTGAAGAGTTGCCTCTTGCTGAGAGCAAGAATCCTACAGGAAAAAATGCTTCAAAATATTGGTTAAATTCACCTTTAAGAGCTTCTTCAAAGCTAATTGAACTCATGTGGAAGTGCCAGTGTAACCAGCTGGTCCATACAAGTTATGCTTTTATAATTTAATGAACAATCCAAGTTTTGTCTTTGCTGTCACATTATCCTCGAGGCTACACTCCATACTCCTGGTGTAGGTTTCAAAATACCATGTCCTGGACAATTTTGAATGCATAGTGGGGTCTAGGAGAATTGTGCGAGCTAAAGTAAACTCATAATCTACTGAGAAAGTTTCATGTCTCCAATAGTGGCAGTGTTATATCCAACTCTGTGAAGGCCGAAGGCTCAGTCTCTGCTTCTGTAAGCACAAGATAGATAGATTTTCAGATAAATTTTGTGTGTGCGTAGTTTCTTTGTTTTGTTTTGTTTTTCTTTTTTTCTTGGGTTAGGGGGACAACATTGGGGTTTTTGGTTGATTGTTTTTTTTTTTGAAAGGTGCCTGAAGAGCCTGGGTATGAAGTTTTACATGATGCTGCTTGGACAAAGAAAAACTCTCTGACATGTTTTTGTAAGTACGCAAGTAATTTCTTAAATGCTAAATGCAGAGAATATACTTGTCTTTCTTGTCTGGATCATGACTGCAGATGAGAAAATACCTTCTAAAGGCATAACTGACAGTAGCTTGCTGACATTACGGTGAGGTAAGGAAGTTAGTTACAATTTTATACTAACTTAATTCTGATATTACAGGTACTTGGATAAAAAACAGTTTCCCCTTAAAAAAGGAACTGCTAATTCTGTGATACCTAGCAACCACCATTTACTGGGAAATCTGTAGTGCTTTTTAGTGGTGTGGGCTGGAAGATTTCAATAGCAAGTGTACTGATAAACATTTTAAGGAACATGAACTCAAGGTGTTGGAGATTACATAGTAGGTTGAATTAGACTGATTTATCTATGGAAAACTATACCCACCCTGCATTCTCTAATTCTTGGGAGCCCATTTAAAGGAAAGATTGTTAAGCCATGCAAAGGTAATGAAGAGAAGTTGGTTTACATTTGAATCATGGAGCCTGTGTATAGTTGTGGACTGATTCATGTTCAGATAAGCACCTTTCTTTAGCTCAGATGAGGTCTGGGTGCAGTCTTCCATTACACGATACAAGACCATTCCAGAGAGAAAAATAAGTGTAGAGCTTAAGGGGCAAGACTTGTTCAGAAAGCTAAAAGCTTTAGGTCAAGATTTTCCAAAAACTTAGTCCATTCTTAGGTGTCCATTTGAACAAGGTTTTTCCCTGGACCCATCAGTTCATCCAGAAAGACTGCAAGGATTGTATGCTTCTGAAAAACTGGTTACCTCTTCAATCTTTTCTTAATGGATATGGAACTCGAAGGCATTTAGTCCATGGTAGTACTGAAGCATATTGTAGTTTATAGTTTATCTCCACAGGTAGTTTTGTTGACTCAGATTAGGGGATTAGGGAGTAGGGCCTGTTAATGAGTAAGAATCTTTAGCTAATGTTGCCTTTTCCCCACATCATGGCCGTAAGATTTTTTGCAATTCATTGCTTAAACTGGAACAAGGTGGTCCATCAAGAACTGAACAGAACCTCTTTTCTCTCTGTTTAAAACAACTCTTTGGAAATAATTGCAGTATGACCTATGAGTCACTGACTTTCAGTAGTGGTGACTCAGAGAGTCCATTTTGATGACTGAAGGCTCTTTTTCTGTATGTAAAGGAATATATATTAATGATTATTATTAATGGTTGGCTGAAATGTTTAAACCCACAAGTCCTTTAAAATTGTACAGAAAGTAATATATAAATATTCTCCTGATAAACAATTTCAACTATGGAATTTAAGTTATTTTCTTCAGTGCCTAACTAGGTAGAGGTGTTTGTCAGAGCTAATAGGTAGATATTTGCGAGGAAGTTTCTTAGTCATTTGAAATAATTTGTTATGCCTGCAGTAAGTGAACACTAGAGGGCTCTTTAGACTAATGCAAAATAATACAATGTCATGTTAATAATAGAGCATGAGTCTGAGGCATTTCATTATCTTGAGTTAAATAATCAAAGCCATACTTTTCATTAGAATAGTGAAAGGCACTCTTTTTAGAGAAACAAAGAGTCAGTATCTTTGAAAGAAGTGAAGTACTACCTTTTGTTATATAGCAAGTATTTGTGTTTTTGCAAAGTGGGGCCTTTAAACTTAACTGGCTTAAATTTTTTATACATTTTTTCTGACTAGCAGGTAAGATTTTTTTTTTTCATGTTCCCATTCCAAGTGGTTTATTTTAAGGTAACTTCATGGTTTATATTTCTTCTGCTTGCATGTCCACCTTTAAATTTCTTTCCTTACTTGGTAATTAATTTATTGTAGCATTGTACTATGCTATGTACATGATTATTGTTTGCAGAGGTGAATGTAAAATGTCACTCTACTTGTTTGAAAATGTTTCTCAATTGCTTCATACCTGCTTTTAAAAAAAGGGTCAAACATTTATTTTGTGGATGTCAAGAATGATTCTTAGCCGGTGTGAATTTCTAGTGCAGCTTAGAAAGTCTTTGTCTTACACTGACTGAAATTCGGACCCTGTGTGTGTTTATACCACTGTTAACTGATACCATTGGCAGGAGATGGCAGGGGAAGAAGGGAGCTGCAAAACCTGCTCTATGTTGATAGGAAAAACTGTAAAATAGGACCACTCTATAAGCTGTAGGGAAACAGTGATCTCATTGTCTCGGTTTACACAGTCTTTGTAATCAGTTATATTTTTTCATGCATCCTCTTGATTTTTCCTTGTGAAGTTGTACTTGTGCATAATTTGTTCTAGCGTTTTCAATGACACTGTAGTGTTGTAGAAGATAATTGATGTTAGAGAAACGAAGAGACATTTCAAATTGAATTAGTTATTATGGTACCCAATTTACATCACTCTAGGCAGCATAATTTTATATTGTCAGAGGGAAACCTGAAATTATGCACCAAAATTAATACTACTGTGCTTTGAAATGTAAAGCTTTTGCATACACACAAATGTAGACACTCATTTCAAGGAGAGTTTGAGGAGAAGAATGTGTAGGTTGCTTGTTTAGAAAATGAAGGGCACTTTTTTCCCTATGGCAAGTCAATCATTGAAGAAGCAAATGAGACTTGAAAGAGAGGTTGAGAGGTAGTTGTTTCATGGGACCAGTGTCCTAGAAACCACCAGAGGTTTTTTTAGTGTTAAATAATATTGGCAGCAGCAGAGTAATTTTACTTGAGGGACTTTATTTGGCTGTCAAACACTCCCCATTTTCTTGGATTTTCCTGGCCTGCTGTACTGTTTCCAGTCACAGGTACATGCAGCTTATTTTTAGCCCATGGTGTGGTTGTTCTGTACAAAACATTCAGCCTCCAAATGGAATTTTTTGAAGGAGACATGTAGTGGTAGTAATGGTACAGTGGTAGCAAGAGTAGGAACTCTGTTTCAACTGTTTTAACATTGGGAGGAGACATTTCCATTTGACTTTTTCTTTCAGATTCCTGAGACTTCATGAGTCAAAATATACATTATCCAAAAGGAGGGTATGAATTTACAAGGAAGAATTAAACTGGTCAGGGAAGATTCTGGCTGATGGTGAGTGAAGTGTTAACTGACCAGAACATCTTGCAAAGAGAGCAGAGAAAGAACACTGATGATCTATTTTTTAACTCTCTCTCTTCCAAGTCCTGTCAAGATCACATTATTGTTCTTTCATGCCAGAAGCTCCTGAGGGAAGTGGGAGAAAAGGAATGTATGGAGAAATGTATGTAAGGCTGATGGGAGGGGAATTAGTGTGCTTTGCCTGCCAGGGAGACAGATGAGGAAAGAGCATACAGTTCTGAAAAGCAGTAGGCAGAGGGGTCTGCTGTACAAGGTCACACTGGGAGAAGGAGGGCGTGTGGTTTAGAGTGGAAGGAGAAAACCACTACAGGCCCAAAACATGCCTGACTGCTCCTAAACCTTTTCCAGACCTCTTTTAGGTCCTCACCCTTAGTCCCCTGTGGACCAATAACTTCACCGTTTAACATAATCACCCTCCTAGCAGCTCTACCTCACCTATACCCCTGCTCTGCTGCTGTTCCCAAATTCATATTGCTGGCTCAGGGATGAGGGCAAAGTTACTTAGTTTCTTCTCATACTCAGGGCAGTTATTAGTAGTTTTGCCTGTCATGCTGAGGAGCTTTGAAGTGATTCCATGGAGGGAAGCCTGCCTCTCGTTCTCTAAACGCTGCTGATGTTACACCTGACAATTAGTAAAATCAGAGTAATTTCAGTTTTCTTTGAGGATGAATGTATTGCATGTGTATGTGTGGTTCAGTTTTCTGCACACATACAAATTAGAACTGTGGACATTAGGCTTCATTAAAATGTCTTCTGGACACTATATGGCGAAAGATGCTATTAAATTATTCAGCCTAAGACATGTCCAGCTGCTATATTTCTACTTTTCATCACTGATGAAGCACGATGCATGTGGTGACTTAGATTAGAAAATGACAGGCTTGGATCTGTCTCAGCTGCTTTTAGCTGTCATAGAACCAAAATAGCATAGACTGCAGCACAGTTCATAAAGCTTACAAAACACACTTAGCTAGTGAAAATGCGAGTCAGGTAGCAAATATTTTGGCAAGGAGAAAGTTTCTTTGATATAATCAGAAGGTAATCCCATGAATACAGTCTAGGATTTAAGGAGAGCCTGTGCTTGCACTAAACTGAACAGACGGAATGCTCGGTAAAAAGAATATGATACATTTCAAAATTATTTCAGTCTCCTGTGTCATGGTTAGTTCTATCTGACTAGACTTTGAGTACGCAGTATTGTCATTTTGGAAAACTTGAGCTCATTTGTTAACTCTACTCAGTTGTTGCTAGTGTGAATAAACAGATACAGTTCCTACTTGAAATAGCATATTTTTCTATTTTTAGCTTTTGCAATTCTATATTTCAGAGCAAGATTCAGATAATTGCTGAGAATTGCATCATTTCAGGAGGAAGCTGAACTGTGCCAAGCAGACTCAGGAAAGATGAATGTATTTCACATTATTAGGAGATAAAGGCTTATGTTTAGAAAAGTCACATAATTCTAAAAAGCTTAACTTATCTGAAGATAAATAATGAACTAGTACCATTAGTTATTAAAATTGATAGAGGACTCTTTCAAGGAGAGAATATTTGTTCTGCATTACATAAATTCTGAAACAAAAGTTGGTTGTAGACAAGGAACATTTGACAACATTTCTGTTAAAAACATTTTTAAAGTAATTAGTTGTATCATTTTGACATTTGGTAAATTGATAAAAAATTTACACCAAGCTTAATCATGAACAACAAGCCAGAAATTAAAAGCGCATTTAGAGCTCTTTCTGATGAAAGAACTTCATTTGAGGACCTTAACAAATGTGGGGAATCCTCTTTCATATGTAGTATTATTTGCTTCAATGCATCTTGTAATTTAAACCAAATTATATTAATACTGTCCTTCAGAGGTATGGCTTTTTCTAGAGGAATAGGTAATGTGTGCCTGGATTGTGGAAAATAGATGAAAGAAAAGGAAGAGAAGAAAGCACTGTGTAGGCAGCGTGTTCATATTGGACCCTGACTTCTGCCAGTAGAAACTGGTGGTGCCAGTCCAAAACCAATTCCTGTTTCTTTGTATACTGTTAGGAGTGGAAATACTGCAGAGGTCTGGTGTTCTGTGGTTTTGATTTAGTTTATGAAATTTGCAGGTTATCTACTAAGCAACTATCTACTAAGTAAATAGTGCCAGTCCCTTAGCAATGCAGCTTATTGCCAATCTAAGAAAATGGGTGTTGGCCACTGTAATCACAGCTAAATACTTTCTATGATAGATACATAGATATGTTTCTCTCTGTCCATTATCTAAAGTTGATGTCTCCCAGATTTCATCCACGTAGTTCATCTGGAAGTGGAAAATTTTATGTGGGTGGTGGTAAAAACTAACCTTTAGTCAATGCAGAGCATGCAGCCATGCTGTCTAAACCCAGCATAGCCACAACTGTGTCCCCATTTTTCCACTTCTGCCTTTGATTTAATTTTCAAAGGACAGCCTGTGCAAAAGAGTTCCAAAGACAGGCCGGATGGAGCTATAGGCTCACCCCCAACTAACCATATTGGTTTTGACAAGTCCATACTTCTTCAGATTGCGTGTTTCCACCACAGAACAAATTTTGCTATAGGCTCAGTGACAGTTTAAAAATACAACTTCAAAAGCTATTTGACTGCTATTGAGATCTCTCTCATAACACAACAGCCAAATCCATGTTAAATCTCTTGCTGATGTTGCTGTGATTTCTCACAGGTAGTGGAAGCTGAAAAACTTGCCACAAGCCCTTTTTTCTTTTTTTTTCAGGAATTGCGTAGTGAATCCTGTTCTGTCATAGCAAAGCCTTTCTGTAGATGGAAGATGAGACTGAGGTCCTCAGTCTTGAGGCAGCAGTACTAACATTTTTAGATGGTTTCTTAAAGGCTTTAATAAAATGCATGAAACACAGCAACTGGCTCTTTTCTCTCTTTTGAATTAGCTGTGTAAATAAACTTCCAGAAGTGGAAGTTGTGCAATGAAAAATAATTGTACCAGGACGTTCTTGAAAGATGAATTTTGTGATACCTCTGTCATGCTGATGTGTTTCCTGAAAAGGAGTGCCAAGTACCATCCTAATAGCCTTTGGAAGAGACTTGATATTGAGCTTCTGAAGGGAACACAGTGTATGCAATGACCCTATTTGTTTGTCCGTCTTCTCTTCAAGTGATGCTAGGACTCACTGCCCAACTTACAGTGGTTTCTGCTAGACTAGGGGAGATAGAGCTTAGGACTAATTCCTTCTGTTCAACTGCTGCTGATCACAGATGTAGCCCTACGCTGGCAGGAGCTGGATGGAAGAAGGAGGGCGAGGGTGGTGACTGCAGGAAGGGAGAAGATGTAGAGAGGAGGTGGTGGAGGGAGGACACTGAGAAGGAGAGCTGTATGTGTGATGATGAAGTTCAGGTGTTGTGTGAGCAATGACTGCTGTGAGGGAGCTTAGGGAATACAGATGTGTTGCACTAGAGGGCTCAGGGACTGTATTATACTGTAGATGCTAAATGTAGGACATAATTCCATAGGAAACCGGACTTCATTAGTCCTGCTGCTCCCAGGGTGACTTACAGAATGCTAGGCATGCTTTGATGTGTGGCTGTATACTCACTAAACTTCCAGTGAATGGTCCAATGACCGAGTACTTTCTTTTATTCCAAAGATACATTTTCATTTCCACAGAAAATGGAATTATTGAGGGCCTGCTGTGGATAGAAAGCCTGTAATTTATCGGGGAGCTGCACCAGTAGGCATATCAAATCTGCCTAATCCATTGGCATTAGCATTGAACAGACAAAATGCTGAAAGCATACCTAAACCCACTGGTGATATAAAGGTGCCTACAGCTAAATAGATTTTTTGTTTCTTGAGATTTATAACTCACATGTGCTTACTATACAACAAACTAAATTCAACTGAGTAATATTACTGTAACCTAGTTAAAGCTTTCTATTGACAATGTAATTCATGAGGGCAAAGCTAGATTCCCTTTTACATGTCTGTAGAATATTAATAGAAAAATACAGCTTTCTGTGTTTGTATTTCTTCACAGTAGCAGGAAAAAAAACACAGGCAATAGTTTTGCTGAAAGGAAACTTTAAAATCAAGGCTGCTATGTACCTGCATCGGAAAGAGAATTTCAAAATCAAGCCTGGTATACACCTGTGAAGAGCCACCATTTCAGAGGGGATGGAGAGAATTGTCTTTGGTCCTCATATGCGACTTCTCTGGTTCCTGCTGAATGAATTCAGAAGGTTACTTTTCTCTAACGTTCATAAATGTGTGTGTTTAACAACATTATGCAGCACATTGTAATATAAGGGAAGAGAGGAAGCAAAATCAAAGGAAGGCAGGAGTGAATGAGGTTTAGTAAGCAAGTTATAATCAGTCCTGCAAAAAGACCCCGGAAAAGGTAAACTGTAGTTTGGTGCACTGTTTTGTGCTCTGGATCTCAAAGGTATTTATCCCAGAGGTGCACAGTTGGGAACTTCTTTCTCCAGCAGTGTCTGTTTGATTCAGTTAACAAAGATCCTTATGAACTTGTTTGGTGGAGTCTGAAGAGATAATGTGTTAAACCTTGTGATAGCTCGGTAATAAGAATAATTGCATATCTTTGCAGACATTATACCCCTTTTACATGGCAGTGTGTTTTTCTTCAGTCTCTTACTACCAAACAGTAATTATCGCAACAGCTCTTAATTTGCACTCTCTTGTCAATGTTTTTTGGTTTTTTACCGTGGTAGTTTTGACTAGGTAGTCTCTCTTCTATTTTATTGACTTCTCCCTTTTTAAGTTAGAGGAAATATTAAATATGAACAGTGTTTTAAAGTATTTATTTTGTTCTTGAAGAGCCACTGCATAACTGGTCAGAGCGGTTTTTTAGGTGACCTGAACATGTTCATTTAGCTCAGTAGCTTTTGAAAGAGATGAGGTACAGGACCAGAGGGCTCTTCATCACTTTTTTTGTCTGCTTGGAAAGCCTATTGGAAATTCCCATGCATTGTTAGTGTGCATTAGAGATTTTGCCTTTACAGAAATTGAGAAGCTGGTTAGCACCCATCAGATTAGTTTTGTGCACATTACTAAGACAGAAAACGTAATTGTATGATTACAGTACATGGCATATGTACTTGACTAAAGGTTGTCTAACACTCCAAATGTTGATAGCATATTGTGTGAGCCTTTTAACTTTCAGGCTAGATCCTGCTTTCAGCTGTTGCTAGTTTTATAGTAATTTTGTCCAATGTGGGGCAGTTTTCCCAAGAAGTAGTCTACAAATGTCCCAGAAAAGGTTGAAGATCTGCAGAGAACGCAAAGAGACTAAACCAGTATTCTTGTAGATGGTATCAGTATAGAGGGAAGGGGCTGAAAAAAAGAAGAGGAGAGCTTTTTTGGTTTGGGCTAGCTGGGAAATACATAAATTGTTCTCACTTCAAAAGGGGAAGTGGAAATGAAGGAGGAGGTCTGGAGCCCATGACACTTCTCACAGGCAAAAGGCTTTCCCAGAGTCTAAAAACATGGCAAGGTAATGCTTAAGAGGAGATCTGAGCTTCAGGGAAGCGGAAGACCCTTCTGCACATGTTAGGTTTCAGCTGCTCTGCCAAGGTAGTGCTCTGCCACTTGGCTCAAGGTAGGCTTGATAAAGGCACCATTCATACGATTAAATGGACTTTGACAAGGAGAAACGTGTCAAGCCAAAGGTGGGTTGTTGATCCCTTACAGATTGTGTTGGCAGGTTTGGGACTTTGTATTGGAGAAAAGGTGCAGCTCTGTGTGACTCTGCAAGGGGACTGAGTTGGGATCAGCAGCCTGTCTTTCTTGCCACTGCCAACCCCAGTGACAGACAGATAGACAGAGGCTTTGTAGAGTCTGATCTCTGCATCCTTCTGTGTCTGCATTTCAGGAGGCTTGTCCAGACAGAGCTGGTCTTCCAGAATGGTCTGTGGAGCACTGCCACATTTCATAGCATTTAAACACTCTGCTTCGTTTCTAGCCCCTAACCAAGGGCTAATCCCTCCTAGAATAGTTTCTTCATGCCATTTTTCAGGACAATCTAACTGAAGCTCCAATTACAAATGGCAGGGAAAGCTCCTCTCAGTTGCTGGTGTGAACAAAATGTCTTTTTATTGAGGTGGCTCACACTGTGGAGGAAGGATGCATGGCAAAACACAAACCCCACCAGAAACACCTCTGCAGTGAGGTGTTGGCAATATTTGTGTCAAGATGAAGCAATTGGAGCGCCCTACTGATTACTAAGACAGGTTCTTCATGGACCTGCCTGAAATAGTGAGGATTTTTGAGGGGGAGAGAGCAAGTGGGGAAGGGGTTGGTGGCTGAACTGAGAAAAGGTGAAAAGGAGGGATGAGGGGAATATCCCTGTAATTATGTTTCAGATACTGCCATGCAGGAGCCATCAGCTTTGTAATAAAATAAGGTGACTCAAAAACACTTGAGTTCAACTGATACTGAAGTGTTTCATGTGGCTTTTGGGTCCGGAAAAAGCATTCTGCTCAATTCATAAAATCTGCTTGAAAAAGCTTTTTTTTTTTTCAAGTGATGAAATGGGCAATTTTGGACATAGTGAAAGGAAATGTGTGGTTTGGTTGTTAGTGTTTCTCAAGAATTAGGTATTACCATCGACCATCCTGTGGTGGTGACTGTGGCTCTTCAGCTGTGGCTGTTCCATTTCCTACACTGGCCCGTAGCTCATGCCAAGTGCCCTGTCTCCCAAAGCCTGGCAGCTGGGAGGATTGCTGCTTTTCCTCTCTACTTTTCAGGTTCTCCACAGTGCATTGCTGCTTCCTTGTCTTCTGTCAATGATGTCAACCTTGCTCATGTTATTAATGATCCTTTATGTGCCCCCCTGTCAAAAAACCACCTTGCCTTATTATTCATGAGGGAAATATCTTCTCTTCCTTCAGCTGCTTCACTTCCTCTGTGACTTCCACCTGTGGCTAGCCAACAGTGATGACTGGTTTATATTGGTTAGGAATTGCAGTTGTTTGTTTTCTTGATGAGGAAGAAAGGAGACTGAAGAAGAAATATCAAATTTTGTGAATAATTTGTCTGTATACAAATATAGCTTCTTCCAGTCACACTTTTCCTGCCTTTTCTTCTTTTGTTGTTTCTCAACTGTTCCTTGTTCCCTCTGATTGCAGCTGAGGCTATGAATTCTTTTTGACAGTGCAGCTTTCTGTGGTTTTGGGTGATGCCCTGCAGAAGGACTACAATTTGAAGTAGGGTGCAGAAAATCTGTAAGATAAAATGTAATTGATACCTGGCTACTTAGTTAATTCAGCTCACAGTCCCACGAAATACAGCCTCTTACAATTACTTGCATTCTAATACTAGAAATGTTAGCAGTTAGGAATAATAAAGTAGGTATTTCATAAAGGAGTTGCCTTATGATAATCCTATGCACACATTAGTGACAAGCATAAAAATACCATGGTCATGTATATTAAATTTCCAGTAAAGTGGGAACTATGTTGTATATACTAACAAACAGAAAAATGTTGGTTCAACACATTTCACAAGAAAGCCTGTAATACAAAACCAAGATCAGACACACTGGAGCATATTTTATATTTCAATATATAGTAAAAGTCATAAACTACTGACATATTCACAGTAGGATATTTGGGATTTTGCTGATTGAGACTGTTCGGAAGAAAAGGTGAAAAGATTTAGACTTTTAGAGTAGATTTAGCCAGGTTTCAGACAAGTAGCACAGTGATGACCAATCAGGAGGTTTTAAGAGCTGCCCACCAAAGTCTTTGTGTGGCTGAAATTACAAGACATACATGGCATACATTGAAAAGTTAAAGGGAAGAAGCTGAGAAGTTGAAGACCTTGGAGAGATATTCAGAAATGGAAGTTATCAGTGGCCGCTCATGATCCCGTCACACCTCTGAAGGCAATGAGTATTCATTTTATATTCACATCTAGTTTTCTGGTGGTTAGAATGTGTATGACATTTTTCTATTCTACCTTAGCTAAGGCAAGATTGACATATGCCATGTGTATGTACAACAGTTTGTATTGTTTGAATGGTCATTTGTATTATCTTCCAAACAAATACAGTCCAGTTCATCAGATTAGTGATGCTCACTAGAAAACTGTTTTTTTTTTTAATATTGGCTAACTTTTCATTCTATTAATTCACTTAATTAATTTCCCTGTTGAGCATGTATGTTTCTCTGCTTTACTCTTGAATCCCTCTAACCTGAATGTGTAAGACACATTACAGTGTATGAAAAAGTATACAAGACACCTGGGGCACAAATGAGTAACAGTTGGGTTTTTTTTGATTTGTGGTGTTCCAGATGATTAAATTAGTGCACTTTTTCCGAGGCCAGAACACTTCCATGGGTGGGGCATTTAATGTTCCAGTGCCTTACCACTCTCATGTGGATCAGTGCAAGTCGTAACTTGCATTGCGCCTTGTCCAGAGGCACATTGTATACAGAATCAGGGAGTTGGGGGTTATTGTTTTAGTAGTGTTAAGGCACATAAATTCTTAGAAACAAGGCTTCGTTAGCTTTGTTACTTACCTGTTTCTTCACATATAAGTTTGGAGCATAAAATCTGCCTTCATTCCTGAGGAAAGCCATAGTTTATGATATCTTCTGAATCAGGAAAGTAATTTTCTCATTGACTTTTTCTCAGCAACATGCCTGTAAACACTTGTACAACAATCAAGCCCTTCATTGCTTTAAATTCATCAGTATTTTGTAATCTTCCTGTAGAATTTATAGTTGAAAAAATGAAATTGTTTGGCAGTTGATGGTACAGAGCAGAGATCCTGGTCATCAGTCTGGAGACCCTCTAATGTGAGGGAATCTTAATTGCTGATACAGTGCCAGTAGCGTTCGTTGGGTGGTCTGGACAGAGTGATAGATGGACCTCTTGGCTCATAATGATATCCAACTGAAAACATCATGGTACATGGACTGTTGCACATTTGGGTTATCACAAAATTTCAAAAGACGTATTGTGCACTTGTTGTCAGTTGAAGGAAGCTAAAGTAACTTCCGTATTTCATGGACAGACGGTCAAATTGCTAAAGCTGATTCTTGGAATTTTTCCTTTATCAACTATCTCCATTCATGCCATACTCTGCTGTGTTTACTGGAAATTAACTGCAGCAGAACATCCATATAATTTCCTGTAAAACATTCATTTTATTTATTCTTCCTACATGTTTTTCACTTTCCTCCTCTCCCTCTTAATCAACAACAGAATAAATGTCACAAAAGATCAACTATTGGCTTTATTTAAAAAATTGCATCAAAATAGTGAGTCACTGGAAAAAGATTTCCAACAATCAACACACACACAAATATCCACTCAGGTCACAGGCCCGAAAATATTATCAATAAGGACAAAGGAAGTTGTTATTTTGGTTTTTAAACAGTCCTGATTCATGCTTCCTGTCATTTTTCTTGGGGGGTGGGGATGAGGGTAAAGGGGGTGGGGAGAAGGAAGAAACGATTATTCCTAAAAAAACCCAGTTAAACAGAACTGCCACAAACTCTTAAAATCCTTAAACCAGTATGATCAGGAACAAAACCATGGTGCGAATAAGTTGTTGTTTCCTGCTGTCCAAATTCTGTTCCATGTACAAAGTTTAGTTGCTACATATATCACAATCTGATAATTATTTCCACCCAAAGACAATAAGCCATTATTGCAAACAAGTTTCTGTGGCATATTCTGGTGATCACTGTATTTCAAAAGGATCTTAGGTGAAGAACCATGGTTCTTGCCAAGTTGTGCTGAATAATCTCTCTGAGCTTTGCTCAGTAGGAAGCAGCATATTTGTTCCAGTTTCATTAGCCCCTAAAGGTGCTTCCTCCCGCTTTCACAGCTGAAGGCTATGGCAGCTTGCTCCTTAGGATGCCCAGAGACTGGAGAGACATTTGTGATCACGGGAAGGGATGCTGGAGATACTACATGTCTGCTTCTGTTGCTGTGTTTGCTCTCTGCGAGGCTATTGGGAAATGCTGTTTCTCACCTTTTTGGTTATGTTTCTCAGAAAGCCTCGAAGTTCTACAAAGCTAAAAGGTTATTTTAAAAGCTGTTTTAGAAAGGAAAAGCTGAAATAGCAGAACTGAAATAACTTTCCCTTTTTTGTATGTCTTTCATGAAATGCAGAAATATTCTGTGCGGATGATTTTTCCCTCCCTTTCACTTGCCTTTTTTTTTTTCAGTATAGCAAATGTTCTCCATACATGAACCAAAACTAGGGAGAGAGACAGGAGGGTGTAACGCTCAGTCTCTTCATGCTGTTAATTTGACATTCAAGAGAGTCAAATGTTTTCCCTGCTTTTGGCCCCTGTTCCTCCTTAAACTTCATATTCTTTTATACCTCCTTGGCAAACTTCAAGATTCTGGAAGTTTCTTCCCATCTGCCTCCTGCAGGTGGGAGCTGCCATAAGTTTGGTCATATGGGAAGTAAGAGAGATGTCAAGACCTTATTGTCTTACCCATGAAAGTAGGCCAGTTGTTTCTACTCTTTACTAAAGCCTCTTTTTCTTCTTCCACAAAGCAGCATTTCCAGTCGCTGTGAGTTGGGAAATTGCCTTTTCCTCAGATCTGTAAATTGCAATGATGTAGGAGAAATTTTGTTATTTACTCATAAAGTTCATTAGGCATGTTTTCCTCACATTGAATTCATATACTGTGGTCACAGAAAGATAGAACTCGTGGAATCTATACAGATTCTGAATTCACTGTTCAGGAGTTTCTATCATCCAAAGTGATTCTCTGTGGGAACAAATTTATTGATAGATTTTGCCCCTCACTAGTTTGCGTTGTCATACCCTGGGAAATACATATGTATGTTTAAAATAAAAGGTTGGAGGATATGCTTAAATGTTTATATTTCTTCCTGACAAGTATAGGGGAGTTAAGTGAAGCTTGTGGATTTTCACAAATGAATTCATGCTTAACAAAAAGATGAGTTCACTTACCATTTCTTCAATGACTGCAGATGGTAGTGAAGCAGAAAACACTATTTGCTTGGATTTTATCTGTGTTTGGAAAAGCAAAGGTTCTGGTATGCCTTTTGCCCTTCTGCCCCTGTCCAGTTTCGTAAAACTCACGTTTCTATTCCTAGAGATTGCCTCTGCCCAAATGAATATAACTAGTTTTACAAGAGGCTTTTAAAAAGTTACTAGGTAAAAAGCACGTCTTTTAATAAACTTACCTAGCACTTGAATGTAGCAGACACAAAAATAAACAACACGAAGATAAAACCAGCCAAAGTGCAACTGAAACCATTCAGTGCAGCTGCATAAATCCTTACATTTCTTGCAGCGAGCAATCGATCTGTTTGAGTTCTCAATATGCTGATTTTGGGATTGTTGGATTTAACAACCACTTACTAGGTGGTGCATGTTAAAGATGTGATTCCAAGGGGATCATTGTAATTGCTGTCTTTTTTGCTCTAAGCAAAAGAGGGTAAAAAAGTTTTATCCTAACAAGAGACCCACTTCTGGAGTAATCCTGGATTTTGTTTATACAGCTGTAACACCATGACTGCCAGCAAACAGTTGCATGTCATTTAAGATGTTGCTGCTTCTTATCTGAGAAGCTGTACTGTGTCCTTGTCAGGTGCTGTCACTGCAAAGGTGGTCAGCCTAAAACAGCAGGTAGAAGATAGGCTCGCTCCAGCATCCCTACTGTGGTGCACTGAGAGGCTGAAATCCTTAAAAACTCTTATTAGCTGGGATTATCTAACAGCATAATTAAATTTGTTAGGGGGAAAAGTAGATCTGGACAAACCTTTTAATGTCTTGTCTCACTGTAAGTGCGCGAAATGTAAACCAAGATAGAGAAAGGAGACTATAAAGACCAGAGGAATGATGTAAGGGAGGGATGCTGAGAGAGAGACAGGTTCTTGGCTTTCCTCCATGGATGTGTTTAAGTTCCAGCATTACCCTGCATAACCGTTGGAGTAACCCCTCTCAACTTGGAAACAATTTCTCACGCTAAATTAATCAAAGCATAAGTCCGTGTCACACCAGAATACTAAAGAAAAGATATGAATGGAAGTTGCACTTTAACTCCATGCCTTGATCCTGCCTGTCGCATGTCTCTGTAAGTCCCATTGTTGGCTTTTATAGCCACAAAATTAGGTGCCTCAGCTCTGTCTCATCTCTGATCTGTGCATCCCTGACTCCAGAGGTGTAGTTAAAACAACAAAGTTTGAGCTGAAATGTGTTTATAAAATCCCCCTCGCCCCCTTCTGTCTTATAAGCTAGATGGAGTCTCATGAAGCTAAGGCAAAACCTCAAAATAGCTGTCTCTTAGGATTTCCAGAAAAGGGCAGTTAAGAGCTTGAGGCAGAGAAGAAGGAACAGTAGAAATGGAGAAGTGAAAACTGTGTGCGCATTTTTTCTTCATGATGAGGACAGGTTGGTGACCTCCTGTCTTACAGAGGAAGCTTCCTGTGTTGGCTGCCAGAATGGTTTTGCCCTCTCACTTTCTAAACTGATGGTGATTCCCATGTCTGGAATCACTGCAATTCTAGGTATGTTACCAAAACACTGGTTAAGAGTCAATAGATCATGTTACTTTGGGCAAACAGGGGGAAAAAAAATTATGTGTGCATAATTGAAAGTCTGTGCCATACACTGAAGCTGGTTGTGAGCACACTTAATAGAAATGAATTTAGCCAAACTTTTTCTTTCGCAGTTTTTCTATACTCTTGTTAAAAATGTATGTCTAGTTTAAAAGAGAGCAGGAGAAGAAGGTATCTTCAGTGTCACCTATTTCATATGTATGTAATATGGCCCCCTAGATGCTACTCTATAAAGTAATCTTTTTCCAGCTAGAAATTCTTACCTGTCACCTGATCCTCAGAAGACCTAAGCAACTCCACATCTGTATGTGTTACACAGGAACATGAGAACTAGGCAAGCTGGGTTTTTTTTTTTTTTTTTTCCAGCATTTCATGAGGTGGTGCTGGTCAGGGTGAAGCTCTGTGTGCTGTCCAGCTGGGGAACTGGACCCACTTGTACAGGGTGGCAACAGGATCTCTGCCAAGCAGCAGGGTTTTCTACGGGGGCAAATTGATTCTAGGTTCTAAGAAAACAAGTTGTACTGGAACTCCAGTAATATACCGTAAAAGCCACTAGCCTTGATCTTTAAGATGAGATTTCTAAGCACCCCAAATTTACGTACTGGATAGCAGGCTGTCTTCTCATTGTTTTCTGGTGAGGCTGTATGGATTTTTCCTCTAGCATTGTTCTGTATGGGTCAGATACCAAAAGCTAGTTTCCAGTATGTCAGGAAGTGCCTTGAAGTATAAATACAGGAAAAAGTATCTATAGAGAAGAAACACAAGAGCTTTATAAAAGCCACATGATCATGTTTTGTTTGGAGATGGTCTGCTAACAAATTTTAATGAATATTGCATTTTGCAATTTCATAGAGCAGGATGAGTGTAAGTCACCTCCCATTTCTCTTTGTGTCTGAGACAAATACACTTGTTTTGAGATCATAGTGATTATAAATGTTCAGTAGACTGTGCCATCCCACTCACTTTTTTACTGTAAAATAAAAAGCTCTTTGGATTTGTACCTACTATTCTTTCAAAATAATTTAACTTGATTTATTTCACTCCAATGCAAACCACCTTATAATAAAGTTGTACTATGTTTTATCTAATGGGAATAATGAAGATTTCAGGCCTGGTTTGTCAGTGAGTGACTTGCATACCAAGTCAGAATTGTAGAACAATGTGTTATTTAAACAGGAGAAGATGTTCAAGGCTGGGGTGGATATAGCATTGGGTGTCGTGGTTTAATGGAAGGTATCCCTTCCCATGGCAGGGGGGTTGGAACTAGATGATCTTAAAGTCCTTTCCAACCCTAATTATTCTATGATTCTGTGATTCTATGTGATCCTGATTTTTTTGTAGCTATTCTGAGTAAAGCTTGTAGCATGCAAATTTTATGTAACTCTGTTTTTTTTTGCCTGGCATCTAATTTCTTGTGTTGTCTGATTCTAGAAATACGTACATTAATAGAGATTCCTTTTTTAAAACATTAGATTTATGAAGGTAGCACAAATGACTTTTGATGGTGTAATTCCCTTTTAAAATAGTTCCCATTAAAGAAAACTGCTCTTAGCCCTGACATCAGGGGTGTCATACTTGCAACTTCAAATAATACATGTATATCTGCTGTGCAAAACCCTTTCCTGTTTTGCTTTCAGCATTGGTTATGTTACACATTAGTATCTATTTTTCTTGTGAAACTGTCTTTCTACATATACACTCTATTTTTTCCCATAGGAAAATGGATAATTTGCATGTAAAGTGGATACAGTCATGATTTTCTTAGTTAGGCTCTGGTTTTAGAAAGCTTCTTACAAAACCTGAATTTATTTTATGCCTATGGGTAGCAATTATTTTTCAGGATATTTGCTTTTTATGACTTGAAAATGGCGAATCGAGGTAGTGAAAATTTCCTTGGTTTTCCCCACAAATTAATCCTACTTCTTTCTAGAATTACAGTGAAACTGCTTGCTAGTTATACACTAACTCAGTGTTTTCACTTGCTGTTTTGTATTTTGTTTGTGGCATATGAGAGGGCTTTTCATAGGTCATGCTATTACTTTTTTACCTACCTATATCATAAATTAATTAGTAATTTTAGTTAATGCCAGATTGGCTTAGTAATTTTGTAAGTATTTCAAGTAGCTGCAAGGATGACACAGCAATGTTAGTTATTAACTGTGCCAACCTTTATTCTTCTACTGGCTAGTAACTCCACTAAAAGTTCACATCACTGTTGTATTTTGGCATCTATCAGCTCAAAAGCTCATCTGTCTTACCAGCCCTGGAGATATAAAAGCATCAGTTAAGAGTGTCCAAAAAATTAATTGGACCCTCTCGGTTTTGTGCTTCTTATCACTGTTACTGAAGAAGAAAGCAAATGGGGAGGGCTTACTTTGTGGCTTGACTGGCATTGTATGACTTTGTGAACTTATGTTTTATTTCTTTGTTGGCTCAAACAGGAAATCAATCAATCTCAGTTAAGAGATTCAGGGATTTGAGCTGGGTAGCAATTTTTGCATGACTCATAACGCTTCACAAAATTAGCTTGCCAAGAAGAAGATGTGCTTCTGTGAAACTATGAAGTACCTGGCCTGGAAGAGAAATCAGTTTTGACAGAGCAGCTCATAAGAGTCCAGCTCATGCCTTTTGGTAACAGCAGTGGAAAAAGTCATCAGTATTGATCATCTCAAGACCTTATAGCCTGAGCTTTTACATAGTGCCACATCACCTTCAGCTCTTTGCTGCAGAGATCCTGGATAAGCACGGAAGTAAGGGCAAATACAAAAGTGAAAATGGAGAAAGGGGAATAGCCAGCTGTCCACAGAGCAACAGTAAGTGCCTCTCCTGCATGTATAATCTGGGGAATGCAGTTTGATACCTTAGAAGTTTAGACTGGGTATGAGGAAGAAATAGTTTACTGTAAGGGTGGTGAGGCACTGAAATGGGTTGCCCAGAGAAGTTGTGAATGCTGCATCGCTGGTGGTGTTCAAGGCTGGGCTGGACGTAGCATTGGGTGTCATGGTTTAGTCGGAGGTGTCCTTGACCATGGCAGGGGGGGTTGAACTAGATGATCTTGGGGTCCTTTCCATCCCTAACTATTCTATGGTGTTGGGACCGATTTTGTTCAACATCTTTGTCAGTGACATGAACAGTGGGATTGAGTGCACCCTCAGCAAGTTTGCTGATGACACCAAGCTGTGTGGTTTGGTTGATACATTGGAGGGAAGGAATGCCATCCAGAGGAACCTTGACATGCTTGTGAGGTGGGCTGATGCCAACCTCATGAAGGTGGCTGATGCCAACCATGCCAAATGCAAGGTCCTGAACCTGGATTGGAGCAATCCCAGGCACAGCTACAGGCTGGGCAGAGAAGAGATTCAGAGCAGCTCTGAGTAGAAGGAGTTGGGGGTGTTGGTCAATGAGAAAATGAACATGAGCCAGCAGTGTGCTCTTGCAGCCCAGAAAGCCAGCCATATCCTGGGCTGCATCAAAAGGAGTGTGACCAGCAGATCAAGGGAGGTGATCCTGCCCCTCTACTTTGCTCTTGTGAGGCCTCACTTGGAGTATTGTGTGTAGTTCTGGTGTCCTCAACACAAAAAGGACATGGAAGTGTTGGAACAAGTCCAGAGGAGGGCCATGAGGGTAACTGGAGCACCTTCCGTATGAAGATAGGCTAAGGAAGTTGGGGGTATTCAGCCTGGAGAAGAGAAGGCTGTGTGGAGACCTTGTAGCAGCCTTCCAGTATCTGAAGGGAGCCTATAGGGATGCTGGGGAGGGTCTACTCATTAGGGACTGTAGTGACAGGACAAGGGGTAACGGGTTCAACAGGGGAAGTTTAGATTGGATGTGAGGAAGAAATTCTTTACTGTAAGGGTGGTGAGGCACTGGAATGTGTTGCCCAGGGAAGTTGTGAATGCTCCATCACTGGCGGTGTTCAAGGCCGGGTTGGACATAGCCTTGGGTGACATGGTTTAGTGTGAGATGGCCATGGCAGGGGTGTTGGAACTAGATGATCTTAAGGTCCTTTCCAACCCTAACTATTCTATGATTCTGTGTTTAAGTGGAGTATTTGGAATGAGCACATATTAACATTTTTCAGAAAATTAAATGTCTTGAGAAACATTCACAGTGTTTCTCACCGATTTTGTGATGTTTAAGGGATATTTTGCTGTAAGCAGCTTTCCACATTTGTGCAATCACATCGTAACTCCCATGCATAGAGATGTAGTAGAAAAATGAATAAAAATATCTTGTGATGTTTTCAGCTGAAGTTTCCATAATTTATCTGCATTTTAATGGACTAATCTAGTTTTCTTAATTCAGAAGAACAGATCCCCTAGATATAAGCTGGCCTCATCATTTATCTGAAGGAAAGATGATTAGCCTTTATTTGCAGTTGTTTCTCTTGACTGGTGGAGGCTACTGCAGTGAGGCTTGTTTTTATTTTATTTTGCCAGCAAGGAGTAAGTACCAAACCAGATGTTACTTCTGCTACTTTGCTACTGGCAGCTGCCCTGCTCTGCTTCTGGACCTACTGCCCTGCCATTTTCCCTACACCTGCAAGAATGACTTGATTTCCTATATCCTTCCTGTCTCACCACTCTCCTCCTGGAGTTAATTGTCCTTTTGCTGTTCAAGTGCTGTGGTGCTGAGCACAGGAGCTGAGAGCAGGAATATTTTTTGTGCAGTGTATCATCTGTGGCCTAGCAAGTACCTGTGTGATGGAGGCAGAGTAGTAAAGGTAGCAGCTGCAGGAAGAAAATATAGTAACTGGAACAGAGGGAGGGAGAAGAGAGGAGAGGTGGTGAAAAGGCCATGAGAGATGCTTAAGCTCTTTCATACTAGAACAGAAGATGGAGGGAAAGAATCTAACCACTGAAGGAGACTTCTAATTGTGAAGTTTGACACAGAATTCAACATTTTTACTACTGCTCTGAAGCCTCAAAATACCTGTGAGCCCCATGTGTTTCTTGAGTACTGTATGGGATTGTTCACTCCTGAGGATGAAAGTTTGCTGCTTCTTGGAAATGCTCTACTAGGTCAAGAAGCAATATCTGTGACATGGCTCTAGGTTGCCTAATCCTATCGTAATCCTGTTGATGAACACTGTTGGGATCAATATGATTCCACGTGATGGAATGGCTATTTTTTTTCAGGTGATTAAACCCTTCCTACCCAGATAGAAAATTAAATATAGCACCCAATGCCAAATAGGTTGATGAAGTTTTTACTTATTCTGAGGGGAAGGGCAGTATGTGGTTATAATTGAAGCAAAGCTGTAATGCATAGTCGCAAGGAGGCAGACTTAAAGTTGCATGAGGTTTCTTCCTTAAATGAATATGATGCAATATAATTGCCTGAAAATAACTAAAAGCTCAGCTGTGAGCTTCTGTACATCCCGGAAGAAATGCCTATATGTCAGTCTTCACAGAAAAGTACTGATGGCAAAATGCCAGCAATAATTGCACAAAGTAAACTTATTTTCTCATGGAGATAAAATTGCGTATTAGCATCTAGACTTGTTTCTGCCTCTGTTTTTCTGCACCCACTGCACTCCTGATATATCTGCGCTTCTTATCTGTGGGTGTGGTACATTTCCTACAGCAGGAAAAGTTCTTGAGGACTTGGTGTGTCCTGTGGCACAGTAATACCTTCTCGGGCTGCTTGTCTGGTGTGAATCACACCCATAGGGCTGGAGTACAGAACTGAGGCATTTTCAGCCCCTCTTGCACACAAGCTTGCCTTCAGGAGTGAAAATTTAGTATTGGCAGAATAAACTGGGCACTGTCATCATTAAGCACTTACATGTGAAATTACACCTTTGCTTCACTTGTCCATTTAGATTTTTTGCTCTCTTCCCCTCCAGTGTGAAGAAATCAGTGTTCTTTTAGATGGCTTTTTTCACATGCATGGATAAGCAGGAGCCAGCAATGTTTCTGACATAATCTGCTGGCAAAACATTAGCTATATGGACAGCTATCCTAAAACAGGTTAAGTGGCAATTGGGAGGATTTCTGTGAGTGTGGCATCTAATGCCTTGTCTCTTTCAGTTTTATCATGTCAGGGCTCAGATGGGAGTTGCAATTAAAAGCAGCACAGATACCCAAATAAGAACGTAGGGTATGCATTGGCATGAAGCTGACAGGGTTTAAGTAATCACCTGCAGTTGAATTGAGACTCGGATGGGAAGTAGGAAGTGCTGTACTCGAGCTTCCTGTATAAATAAATGCAGCTTTCCCACAGCTACTGCATACAAGCTGTGACGTGCTTTTAAGATATAATGGCAGCATGCTTTCAGTAGCAGGGAGGGAATGATTTATCAGGAGTGGCAAAGGTGCTGGGAGACAAGTCCTGCTGCAGTCCTAAAAAGTGTACAGCTATCAGATACTGGGTGAAGAGGAAGGGTGTGCGAGAGCAATCTGCCTCTGCTCCTGGTTGAGAGCTTTAGGGGTTTCTGACATCGTGCTTCTTTGGTATGCTGGAGTCTGAGTGCAGCTACTGAAAAGTCACACAGCTGGCAGTGAATGCCACTCTCCTTTCAAGGTAAGTCAGAATACAGCGTTCTGATTTTTTTCCTTAAAAGCAAAGGTTACCCTGAATGAATGCAATAGAAAGCCAGCTTTTTGTTTCTAATAGAAGAAAAGGCTTAGTCAGGAGAAAGGTAAGAAGTAGAATGATTAAAGAGCTAAAATAAATGTTATTTTTCATTTGGTTAAAATTGAACTGTGTGGTGCTTAGAGCTGAGGCAAAAGGAAATCTTGGAGTCCCAACTATTAAAGGCACAGAAAATGAAACAGACATAGTACTTCCCAAAAGGGTGAGATTACTTTTGTTAGTGTAACTTGTAAAGAAATACCTGTGTAAAGTGTTTGAAAACGCTGCAGTATTAGGACATACCTTTGTGGAAAGCAGTTGCTAAGATGGCATACTGTCAGTACTATAGCTGTTTTAGTTTAAATACAAGAACTCTATTCACACTGAAAACACATCTGATTAAGCTGGAGGGAGCCCTAGTTTAAAATGTAGGGATTTCCTCCTTGTTTAAAGGCATTTCTTCTGCCACGATCTTGTACAGCTGGTATCAGGAAGGAAAAAATATGCTGAACTGTAATATTAGTGTTAATGTGCACTTCTAATCTGCTCAGTGTTGAGGGTTATGTGGTTATGTAAGCACATACTAAATATACAATACATTTGTTTTCTAGTTTACATATTTAAACTTTTTTACCCTAAGTACAGAAAATTGCATTTACTGGCATATTTGCACTGCTTTCTCAGAGCAAGGCAGTCTCAATACAGAGCTGGTTCAGTAATGAAGATGTTTCAGTCTAGTTTATTATAAAGCTCTGTATTTTCTGTAATACAAAGGCACTCTGCTTCCTGTCTGTTTACGGCAATATATCTTCAGAGAAAAATATTTGTGAGTGTCGTATCTAATGCTTTGTCTCTTTCAGTTTTATCATAAGTTTTATTGTAACTAAGTAGTAAATTATTTAGGATAACTGAAGTTAAAGAAAGCATTGCAAGATGACTTCCCATCCTCTTGGTAAATAGACACTGAATGCTTCTAAGAAGTAAATTTTAGCAGAGATACAGGCTGTGACTGAAATATCCTCATGAAGCTTTCCACCGACTGTGTGCAGGAACAGCAACATGATATGTTTGGCTACTGTCAGCCTGAAGGGCAAGTGTTTGTGGTTAAGGGCAAGCACTGGATTTGGAGTACCAATATTTATGGAAGCAGAAGTTTCAGAATCCCGTCCTTAAATATTTTCCAAAATGGATAAATGAATCTGATTCTGGCCCTGTTTGGGATTTGTCTATGCCTGAATTTCAGTGGGTGTAGGGATTCTAATGATAGCATGAAAGTGGCTGAAACTCTTCCCTCAGTGAACACAAACTAGGTTAGAAAAAATAGAGCACACTGATAAAGGGATGGCTGCAGTTATGATGCCAAAAGTAATGCTTTAGATTATGGATTGAGAAGCATGTGTCTGCAGAGTGCCTAAAGCTGTGGTAAAGTGGGAGGTATTCCTTCAAAATAAACTAGAGCTATTCTGGAGCCAAGCCAGTATGATGAGAATCAAACTCCTTTTCTCCCATGCATCTTACTGTCCGATAGGGCTATTTAATACAAAAGTGCTGTCTGCTCATACAAGGACATGAAAATCTCCCAACACTTCATGTAGGAATAGCATTTGGCAACCTGGTATAGTTTCTGTTCCCCATGCTGAACTCTTGCATACTTCTCGCTGATAGTCATGGTCTTTCCCACAAATGGTGACATTTTGGTGGTTTTATGCGTGTGGAGGTATATGTTGGAGCAAAAGTTAATAACATAAATAGCAAACAATATGAAGTTGTTTCTGTCTAGCTAGGTTCTTGGATTACACTATATTCTCTAGATGCTTCATAAGCTTTGTAGAAATAAATAAACAGTGTGCATATGGTTATTTGGCCTTTCCCTTCTGGTGGAGAAGGAAAGTATGTACTTGTCCTTAGTATTATCTTAAATTTAAAATGGAGCTGTGAGAAGCAGCAAGTCACTTTACAGGAAAACAAGCAGCAGTAATACTTACGTGGTTCCCAATTCATTAGTTATGCCTTTGATAGTACCTGTGGTATGAGTCTGAGCCCTGTGCTTACAATCCATCCTGTCCAGACCTTTCAGTAACCTTTAGTGGTGAGACCCAGTGCTTGATGAGTAGCTCAAAAAGCCTGCTACAGGCTTGCTGTCCCTATTCTTGAGTGGGGAGTTTTCTTGGATGTGTCTGAAACTATACAGTGCCTATAGATTGTATGTATTGGATCCATAAATATCTCTTGGGCTAGTAGTACTGTGACATCTGAGACCATAATTACAGCTCTGGGCCCAAGGATGTCACAGGCATACGTGAACAGAATACTGTGGCAGGCTGCCAGCGTTGCTGTGAACTGAGTCCATCGAACCTCCTTGCACATACCAAAGCAGACATTGCCTTCAGCTTCAGGAGGCTGAAAATGGTTCTGGATCTGTTCTGGATCTGGATCTTCATCTTCCTCTGCATGCTCTTTGGGAGGTGGGTACAATTCCCTTCTCTCCCTCTCTGGCTTCCCCATGCCAAAGCCTAGCTCTTTGTAATGCACTTCGCAAATTCTCTTCATTTCCCAGCAGCCAGGAATAACCTTACATTCATTCCATCTCAGAATTAATCTTTTTTTTGTTTGTGAAATGGAACACTGAACAAAAAGAAAAAGAACAGATCCAAAGGGAAGGGTAGCAGTGTTACTAAGCACAGCCCCTAGCATTCTGTATTTCTGCAGAAGCACAGCTGGAATCCCATGCTGGACTATGAGCCTTCTCACTTGATATAAGTACAGGTTGGAGGGCCATTGTACACTGCAAATTTACTTAATCTTGGACAAATATTTACAGAGATGCTTGAGCCAAATAACTTTGTGCTGATCAGTAAGAAAACAGTGTTCAGTAATGTTTCTCTGTGTCTCTTGTAACTGGTTTCGACTTAGTGGGAACTGAGTGGGCATTACACTCATAAAGTGTTAGCAGATACTAAAACACTCATAAAAAAAAAAGATAGTATCTCAAATTACAAAAGACCTCATCCTTCACTTCCTGCGAAAGAGGGACTTTTCCAACTCCTAGTCATCCAGGAAAGAGCAGAAGTGCCAAGTAGAGATTTCTTGAGGGCATGACTAGGTTAACTACATTGAAAACGTACTTTCAGATTAAAAATGTAGCAATATAAAAAATATTTTGTTGATGCAGTCTCATAGATCTCTCCTTGGATGTGTTGATACTTGCACATAATGACATATGTGTTCCCCATTTCTAGTTCCTCTTACTCTGTTACAATAAAGAAAAAATGTTGTGGATTGCCCAAAATCTAGGTGGTTTTCTACTGTATTTCTAGGAGGATCTGCTCAGCCTCCAAGGGAAAATCCATAATCTGTAATTGGAAATTACATTAGTTTACCTGATTCTTTGAAAGTCCTTGGTGACTGCAGGTATGGTTTTAACTTCAGTGGAGTTTGGGCTACTAGACTACAGGACCTACGAGCATCTTTGTGCCTTGTGTTTCTTAGTGAGTTGATATCTCCGGAGTCCCAAAGCCCACCAGCACCAGGCACAGAGATTTGGGATATGTGAATCTGGTTCCTGCTACAGAAAGGATAGCCTTTCTGAAGTAAGGCAGTCCCAGTCATTCTGTTGTCAAGGAACTTTCTTGTTTAAATTATGTTTATATAAAACCTAATGAGAAATTCACTACCTGCCTGACAGACTTCAGAGACCGTAAATAAGGGAAAAAATTCAGAGTGGGACTACCAAAACTGGGAGTTGATAAGGTGTATTTTTTTGGTGTTGGTCTGGAGCTGTTACCAGTGATGATGGTGAAGTTGAGATATGCTGTTCATGAAAACTCTAACAAGGATGTTACTCTGGAAAAGTACAGCTTGTGTGTGTGCATTTGTGCATGCTAGAACACATCCCCTGCATGGAACTTCCTGTGTGCCAGAGCTGCTTGTAGGCACAAGAGTCATGGAGAATTGCTCTACATGCTTTTGGTCTGAAGGAGAGATGAGAGATACTGACTAGGAAGTAGAATACAGAATTACTTTATACTAAAAGGAAAAAGAAGATCTCATTTTACTGTCATGTCCGTGTTTCTCCCCTTTAATTAAGAATGTCAGTATTTGTGACTGTTGCAAGTTTTTCTACCTTTCACTTTGTTGTAATGATGAGGAAAGGAGGGAAAGTATAAGATATGGTCATTACTCAAAGAGTGGACGCTGTCTGGGTGTCTGACAGAAGCTTTGATATTCATGTTTGGTTATACAAGCTATTGTATTTTCAGACTGCAAGGGAGTAAATGTGCAGATCTGAAAACATTTATGAGCTTGGTATGCTTGCAGAAAGGAAAAAACATTACAATGGAAGAACTGTATCTCTGTGTTCAGGGACTGAAACGAGTCTTTCAAGACTGCCTCTATTTATGCTTTTATGTACTATACGTTGCTGCAGCTTAGGAGTGAATTCCTTGCTTATGCATATAGAGCCACAAATCATTCAAAATTGCATGCTCCAAACCCCTGTATACATAGAAGGTAAAACACATTTCTTGACAGCTGGTATATAGGCCAGTCATTTGCATGCAAAGAAAATTCCAGGATTAAGTAGAAGCTGTGATGTACGGGCAGACACTGGTTATAGCTGAGCTGTAGATGGGAAAGTTCATGTGTTCTGCTTTGTGCTTAATTTTGGAAGCATTCTGATGGGTGGAGGTGGTGAGATGATGAAGGAAAAAAAGCTGATTTTCCCCCTTCAAAAAAAGAAGGTGGGTTGGAACTAGATGTTCTTCCCTTCCAACCCTAACCGTTCTATGAATCTATGTTGACAGTGGGAAAAACTAGCTGATCCTGTGGGCTACTTAGCATTGCACTCTCTTAAAGCTTTGTCACAGCAGCAAACACTCCACTTACCCCTGGTCCTAGAACTCTTCCTAATAGGGTTTACCCATTATAGGGCTAAGATAGCATCCACAAGGCCCGCAATAACTTGCTTACTGAAACTTTGCACAATGGAGAGGATGCAATCTTGCACCCTCCTGACCTCTTCAGGGTTGCACTAATGGATTCAGTGGTGGGGAATCTCCATTACAACCCTCTAGGGAGGATTTGTGGGAAATGCAGTCATGCCCTTCACCTGCAGTGGAGTAAAACCCACATATATATGTAATTAAGATGATTCTACTTTAAGGACATGTGGTTTTTGGCTTGGTCAATATTTTTATTGCAAATACTCAAGCAGTGTACATTGCTTGACCAGTTTCAAACCCTGTGTTGACTTAGCTTCCCACATTTTGGGAGGATAGGAAAACAAATAAAGGAAACATCAGTTGTGGGGAGAGGACTAGAGAAGGAGTTGAGAATTCTGGACACAGGTCCTTTTTTGTAATTCCTTAACAATGAGGACAGAATGCCTGTCTGAGGGGCATTAGTTGTCAAGGTCATAATTAGAAGACCAGCTAGCAGAAAGATACCGTTAGAAGGGTTTTTGTAAGATTGTCTCACTCTAGTATAGTAAATGTATGAGTTTCTTCAGTGCTGTATTCTACGTACTCATTTTACTGAGTGTTTGAGAGGTGGGGCAGCTTTTTCCATATGCTCCTAGTTGCTTGTCTTTCCACACGTAAAGCAGGTCCACTGGAGCTATTGGGAACACTCCCATTGGCAGGGCTTTGACTTCATGGCTAAGATCATGTAGAGACTAGCCAGTTGTTAACAGATATTAAGGTGCTTGAGACTGCAATCTTGTATGTTTACAGGTTGCTGCTCTCCTTTGAAATTAATTCTGCAGTAGAGGTTGAAATTTGGAACTCAAGTGAAGGAAATCAATGCAAACCTGAAGCTGCATTTGATGTACGCTTCTGGTTTATTATGTTTTATAGTATCATCTGGATTTCTATGTTGTTTCATTGAGCCTCTGAGAAAATAACTGTTTCCTGTGCTTGATACTGTACAGGCAAAAATCTTTCTGTGAGTGCTTAAAGCCTGTAACATGGAATCAGAAGATGGATACAGAAAGTTAGGTGGGAGAGGGCAGGGCAGCAATGAGATAACATCTCATTGCATGATGGACATTCATTGTGTGCATGATGGATATCAGCTGAGCTGCTGCAAAGCTTTTTTACTCAAGTTTAAGAAAATTACATATCTGTCTTACATAGTTAATAAGATGCAGAGCAAAACATATCATGCTCTGTTAAAAATGTTAATTTATAAAAGTGGGAATACATAGATGATTAAAAATACATAGGTACTAAATTTAGTCAAGAGTGTAAAACTAACTGTAATTGATTCTATTATTGTTATTCCAGCATAGTTTGCAACTTCTGTTAAGTGAGGTATATGTGAAGCCTACCAGAGGTTAGAGATGTTCCATATTCACACTTGATTGATGGGGTGGGCACCATGGGGCTTCTTCACACTGGGCAGCAGGCAATGTGGATGGAATCGCTTGCAGCAGAACTCCTCCCAGAATCCATCTCCCAGCATGCTGGTCTCATTGCTTTTCCCATGCGAGGGCTGGAAAAGAGGGAGAGGCAATGTGGATATTGAGAGGAAAGCAGAGAGAAACTCAGTCAGGGAATTGCTGCCAGTGTTTACTTCCCTCTTTTGCCTCTGCAGTTCTGGCCAGAGTTGGGACTAGTTCAGTGCTCTGTTCTTTCCTTATCTCCAGTTGCAGCTGACTTTGATAGGGTTCATTCAGGAGCTAGCAGAGAAGTGGTTTAGGGATACACTCTGATTAGTTTAGTTACTAGTTGTCAGAAACAATAATAGTTGCCTCAGTAAGTGGATGTGTTTGCTTTCAAAATTACCTGTGCATACCTGAATCCAGACCTCTGTCATTGTTTCTTAATGACTATATTATTTCTTAACAAACTCCAGTATAGTCAATGTTATTTTCTTAATGGAAAATTAAATTTATGCTGCTTTCATAATAAAAATTGCTTATGTTTGTGATATTTGTGATAGAGACTTTCCCAAGGTCTAATCTTCAGTTTTGATACCCAGTGTTTGATTCACTGAATGTCACTGTAGCTAAAACTTGAAAGTTACCACTTTCTAAATCATTGAGATGTATTTGGATCAAGGGCACTTCTCAATGTAATACCTGTTTATCTTGGTTGCCTTGAACAGCATGTTTATTCTGTAATAATGAGCAGCATATTTGACTGAAAGATTAGACAGGGGCAAAGTCAAACATTATGTTTAATAGTTTTACTCACTGAGCAGTCACACAAAAATTATTATAAAAGGAAAATTGACTTATTCTTTGATTCCTGTTGATGTAAATATAAAGTTGCATAGTTTTGATGCTTGTAGTGAATAGACTGTAGGATCATAATCTTGCAAATTTGCAATTTTCTCAGCCTGACAAAATGAAATCAAAGCAATGTTAAAGGCATCATCGTATTGCAAGCACTGAAAAAAACATTGTTCAGATCATCCCTTCTAAAAATAAACACCTAGACATGCATTTTTTTTTTCAGTAGGCAGTAAGTATATTTATCTGGTACTTTTGCAGAATTCAGTAGAGAATCAGTTTCACTGTTTCAGTCAGCTGAGTTGTTCTTTGGTTTCTGGTAAACTCTTCACGCTTCCCTTGGCCCTAAGAAGTTTCTTGCTGTCCTTTTCGAGGCCTGGTTTTGTGTCATGTCTCCACTTGCCTTGACCTGCTTCCCTTGCAGTCAGGGTGTTGCTTGCTCCAGACGCAGCTTTGCTGCTCTGAAAAAGGAGCCATCTCCAAGCCAGAGGAGCTTGACAGCCCCATTACTCTCTCGTTAGAAGAACAGTACATATATGAACAAACAGATGAAGTTGGTCCCTCTGTAAAAGTCCCATTGCTTTTACTTTAACAATGCGTGTTTTCAGATATCTTCTAAAAATCCTTGATGTTAGAACAGGCCAATGCCACTACTATCTTCTGAACACACCCTTGTCTAAACTATAAATATTCTATCTCAAGGAGTTAACATATCCCAAGGTTTTGTTATTTGATTAACAAAAATAAACTTTTTTTTCCTGTGTCAAAGGCAAATTGTTACATCTGACTTCCTATTCCTGTTTCAGCTGAGACAGCTAGCCAAGTTTGTCAACCCATTTGACCTCCTGAAAGCTCCTCCTAAAGCCTTTTTAATTAGTAAATATTACAGTTACCAGAAGCCTTCATGTGGTTGGAAAGGAAGAACTATCATTTGCTTTTGGCATTAATGTTATGAAGACTATGTTTTTATTTAACAGTGGTATATTATCTCTTGTCAACAGGAAGTTAAAAGTAAAGTGCACCAAACTAGTTTGGGGGGAAATTCCTTGGAGCTTGGCATTAACAGATGTTGCATAGTGTCACTGAGAATAGGGGATGGTATTTAGATGAGCTTGAGAGTTTAATCTTAGACCTGGTAACCAGTACTAACAATTCCCTTGGTGTAATTTTACTACTTGGGTTTTTTTTCAATGTGTTTTGGAAACACTTGGAAATGTTTGATGCCAAAATAATGTAAGTTCTGTTAACTGACTATACTTTGCTGTGTTACTGCATTTTGTGATTATCAGCTTCCTTTAGCTCTGTGATTGCAGGGCTGAATATAAAACTTCAGCGCAGTCCTGCTCCTGACCTTCTGTGAGACCAGACGCATCAACATAGCCTACTGCCTGTGGCTGGCATTGTCACACTGCTCAGGCATAGTGAGTTTGATACATCAGAGTCATCCTAAACCCAGGATGATGCATGGTCATCCCACTTCCCAGGGCTCGTGTCAAATAGGTCTAGTGGTGGGAGCTATGCTTTTCCAGCCTGCCAGTTTTGACAGAGCTGTATCCTGAACTTTGGTATGTCCTAGCTCAAGCACAGTTCCAGCAGAACTGAGCAAAGGTGATGGCTTATGAGATGTGATGGCCTGACCTCATGCCATGCAGAGGGGCTTACTCCTGTCCTCAGGATTCAATGAAGTTAGTCATTGTGTGGCTCCTGTCAGTATTGAAAAGAGGTTAAGACCGTATTGTGATTACACATTTCAGTTTAGTAAGGGGATACATTATTTCTTTTTCAGTCTTCAAAAGAAGAAAAAAAACTTTTTATCTGTAAGTATTTTTTTTTGGTTGCTAACATGGTATGAAAATACTCCATACAACTGGTGGTTCTTGAACAGCAGCTGAAGGGCTCTTTCTTTTTTCCAGGCATTCCAATGAAAACAATTGAGAGGAATTGCCTTGGGTGTGTTGTCATTTACCAGGCAGCACGTTTACTTAGGCTGCTTGGGTTTTAAACAAGTTTTCTTAAAATAAAAATTCTACAGTGCAGAAAAGTGACATGAAATATTATGCATCTGACTTTCCTTAAGTGCTGCTCAAAGAGAACAGATATTGAAATACATTTGTTCTGTCTAATACTTAGTCTTGGAAATGTATTATGATAGTCCAGAAATTGGTTTTCCTTGTACATGCATGTAATCAAGTGCTTGCTGTATTAAGGTACAGATGTAATACATTAATTCTGAATATATTAAAAATGTATTTAAGATTAGACTGTCTATTCATGGATCTGGTTGCCTTTTTTTGACACCATAATTTCAGAAAATCTTAAGCACTCGTTTAGCTTGTTAATAGTCTCATTGCAGTAAAGCAAAATATTCAGGCTTTGATACACAGGAGCAGTTAAACATATGATTAAATGTCCTTGAAGATGAAGGCTTTCCTCAACTGGAGCTTTAATCATATGTTTTACAGCCTTACTCAGTTATGGCTTGATAAGTAATGCTGTATAGACTAGATTGATAGCTCTGTGTAAACAGTGCATATCAAAAGGAGAAATTAATGCATTGTGGTTTAGTGGTCAGTCAATCTGTTAGACCACAGAGGTTCCTGTGTGCTTGATTCAGACTAATTCTTTGTGCTGAGCTGTTGAGTTCAAAAAAGCTGCTTAAGAAATTAATTTTGACTAACATAGTCTCAGGAAAGTTGGGACAGCTAGGGACTGGTAACCAAAACTGGTAATGATGGGGTTTTGCTGAAGTTGATAGAAGTATGGGGGTTTTGACAGCTGTCTTCACATGTCCTAATTTCATAGTTCAGTTTATACCTTCTGTGATCTGACCCTGTTATCTTAATACCACTGTTACATTTTTGAAGGCTTTCTATAATTACTGTTTTTCTCTAAGGGCCTGATTTTTAGCATGGGTTTTGAACACTTGTATGATTCAGGTAGTTGTCTTTTTTATATTGTTTTTCAAGATGGGGACCTTAGTTACAGGAAACAACAGAATTCTGATCTGAACAATATCTTAACGGGTTCTTATATGGCATTGAAATAATTTTGTAATGTGTGGAGTACTTAAAAAGTCTCCAGGGCCTGAGGAACAATTACAGTGCTTTAAAATATTTCTTCAAGAAAGTTCAGTGAATACCTGGTACACTAAATAGGAGCTTAGCATAGGTGCTATGAGTTCATTTTGGTATTGAAATGGTTTATGTCAAATGGGGAATTGCTGTGCTAGACCCACGCATGACCTTAAACGTAACCATGACCTCTTTGTGATCCCACCATGTTGATGCAAGTCCATGCCTGGGTTCTGGTTTATTGCAGGCCTGGGGGGTACTGGGGTGCATGGGACTGTCAGGGCTCACCTTGCTCCACAGAATGGGCTGAGGCATACACCATCACACAGGGAGAAAACCTTTATCCTTTTTATTCCATTAATGTTTCCTGGAGCAATGTGTCTTATATGTTTATACGTCTTGACTTCCATTGAATCCAAATTCAGCTAAAAGCATGCAGCCCTACTAATTCGAGCAGAATTGTTTGTAAACACAAGGTTTGAAGTAGCTTCTGGAAGAGCTCTGTTGCTATTGAATGCAGCATGTGAAAATGGAAGGATGACTTACGATGCTGAATGCAGTCCATTCATTCTGCTCTAGCTACAGTGCAGAAGGCTTTCATAATTTTGTGTGATCTTTGTGAGTGGTGAAAGTCACATTCAGACAGTTTTTTTTTTTGGGAAAGTAAAGTGTCTTGATTGCAGGCACACAGACAATGACCTTTTGATGTTGCAGCTCAGGAGACTGCCTCACTTGTTTGCTCTATCACATATAGGTAACTTTTGTACTTTGAGCCTAATAATCTTGGTTTGAGGCAGTTGCAGAGACTTAAGAGACCCTTTGTGTGATTGTAACAAGGATGTTAACTTCACAGCACATGTTCACAGGGAAAGTTTCAACCCTAGGTTGCATCAATTTTTAACACCTCCATGGAGCTGTGGTCGCTTGACCTTGGCTGGCTGTTACATATCCACCCAGGGCTCTCAGTCCCACTTTAGGGGCTTAATAGTTTCCACTTCAGAATACTAATACCAAGATCTGTAATGAGCACCTGTCTAGAAACAGGCATAGCAGATATTTGCTGTTAGGAAGTTGCCTGGCTTTCAAAGCCAGGCACCAGACACCATGGTGTCAGGAAGCCCTGAAGGCAGACAAGTTCTGTACTCCTTCCTTCAGTGCTTTTGCTCATATTTTGCTCAAAATCTCCACTGCTTTTGTGCTTTTACTTATGCTTCCCATCCCACCAAGCCCTTTCTCTGTCTGCTTTGAGCACACTCCAGTGTTTTCTTGCTTATGGATAGTGTTGAGACATTTCAGTGCTATGTGAAAGCACAAAGCTTTGTCACCCCCCAGAGACAAAGCAAAAGTGTCCTCGCACAGATGAATGAATGGAAACGTTGACAGGTCAGAGTGCTCAGCAAACTGTGTTCAGGGTGAAGGTATGGTGTATGCCCTCCTAGGGCTGACCCCATATATCTCACATTTGTTCAGACTCTCTGGTCCTGCCTTATCCAATGGCATCAACACTGTCAGTGTCAGAGTCATGGAAGGATGAGTGTTCCCAACAGTTCTTCCTTTATAAGGAGGGCAGTATACAACTCGAGGAAATACATCCCATCTCCTGGAATTTCTGTGCAATGTGAAAGGAGTGTGCTCTGCGCATGAGTATGCATGTACATGGCCAGTAGAAGTATGTAAAAACTTTGGATCTTTACTGTTCCTCACTGTTGATGCACACTGGCCCCAGTTTAACCCTTCCTTGCCATGAGTGTGCTCTGGTGCAGAATTTAGTCTACCGTGTTCCTCCAGATTCGAGTGTCTTTGAGATGTGTTTATTCCGCATCTCATGGAGCCTGTGTTGCTACTCCGTGGAGTTTTTTTTTGAGGAGTTAGGTGCTATGTTACAGTTTTAGTGATGCTTTTCTTACTTTACTTGGAATTCAGTCCTAAACGGGTCATTAGTGTATGCAGCCGAGGTGGAGCTTCAGGGCTTCTCTGCAGAGAAGTGGAAAAGTCAGTTCTGCCAGGGTAGTAAACTTGAGGTGGTTTGAGAGCATGGGAGAGGACAGTACATCTTGAAGTTACATGAAAAAATAGGAGAAGGAATAGAGAGTAAGAACAAGAGGAAGATGTGTGTTTCTCATCATTCCCACCATCTGAACTGATCATGGGAATGAATTTCCTCTACAGGCCTTATTTTTTTTCACAGCCCAGCTGTCCCTGAATGAAGCTACCTTTCTCCATGACCATTAACTCTTGCGTCTGCACGCTTCCCTGGGCAGGAGCAACAGGAGTCACAATTCTACTGGTCAGAAGCAGAGAGCATCTGGTTGGGTTGCTCTGGGAAAAAGAGCAAGCCAAGTAAGCCATGCATCTGCTCTCCCTTTGATGGGTAGGTTTTTAGGTGCTAGCTGCACTGCTTTGCCTGTGCCAGCCTCACCTGGAGGACTACTTGTGGACAAGCTAGCCCTTAGGAAGCACAGAGAGAGTTCTGTTCTGTATTCATGTTGCCTACTCCAGGGGCTATACAGGCAGGTCACAAAGCTGTGTTCATGGCTCTCATTGTGCTCGCTTTGTTTGCTGAACCCTGCTGGGGTTAATGAGGCCATGGTGAGATGATGTAAGCCAGCCTGGGCTGTGTGGGGCTGGATCCTCTGGTCTGCCAAGATTGCTTGGTGTTGTCTGCTGGAGATTTCCACAGCGTGCTCTGAGTGTTTTATGGAGAATTTTAGACCTGCCCTGGAACCCTGGTGCAAGGGGAGGAGGATAGGGAGCAAAGCTGAACTTAATCTGCAGTCTTCAGGCACAAGGGTGCCTGGGAGATCATAACAAATCCCCACAACCATCACACTGGCATCTGGTCGTTTCTGGGGCAGAGCAGTGTATCAGGAACCTACTCTTCCCTGTGGTAAACTCTCTTGCTGTTGCAGCGAGTGCCAGATTTAGGCCTTCTAAAGTTAGCACCTGACCCTAAACTTCAGTCATGCACCTGAATCTTTCTACTTCTGCCTTAATAAAAGCATGCAGGGTTATGACCTTTTTGGTTATAAAAAGAACACTGACTTTGGAAACAGCTGTATTCATTTTTTATCCAGCCCAAAATATTCCCACCTGTTCTTTTGTACATCCCTCCTCTTAACATTGCCACCTTTTACCATGTAAATGAAGAAATTCCAGGTCTGTGCAGAATGGGGGTGAGTAGCTTATCTGTACAGATGCAGCTGCAGTTGAAAAGCATACCTGAGTAAAAATGTTACAATCCTCCTAAATAACGAGATAACACCTAGCATGCAGTTTTAAATAACAGGTAGTTCTTGATCTGCCATAGCATTTCCAGTGACTCACTGCTCCCCCCTCCCCACCCGTTGCAATAATTACATTAGAGTATTGCAGCTCCTGGCTCAGAGGGAGGCATCCTTCTGAAGGCTTCTGGCCATGCTGGAGCTCCAGCTCTGCGACCCTATGGAGCAGATGGAGGGGGGCATCATGGTAGCTGGTCAGGACTGCACTAATGATAACCCAAGCATGGATCTGGTGATAGCAAGCCATTAAAGAGAAAGTTTGCTATGAATTCTTAGCCAGAAATTTGGTTACCAGAATCTTGGCTCTAAAATATTCTTGTGTTGAAACTGGGTGCTTGCAGGAAAGACATCTCGGGGGACACATCTGATGGCTTCTCTGTCAGGCTACACTAGGAAACTGCAAGGTGTGGAAGTTAAGAATGGACAAATGTGCTCCCACATAGATTTGTTGTGGTTTCATGGCTTTTGAAGAGAAAGGGTCTTCCTGCAGACTCATAGCGACATAGGACATGAGGCTTACAAGGCAGGCTGAGGGATGGAGCTTGGCTGTGCATCAAGGGACCTGCGGGGCAAGGTTCTTGTTCATTGACCCCTCCAGCTCCATGAGTCCCATTGTTTCTCCCTCCGGGGAGCAATTCAGAAGGTACTGCAAGCTGGCACGTCATGTATGCACTGACTGCTGCAGCTGGCCTGGTTGCTCTGGGGGCTGCAGAATGGCAGCAGTGACATGCTGCCAAATGTGACCTGACTGTCCTGCCATGAGGGTACTCAGGACTGCGAGGGAGTCAAGCAGAAGTGGACCAAAGGGCTTGAGTCTCCTGTTCTCCCCATGAGATGTCAGATGTGACAGGCACACAGATGGATCTTGGTTGTTTTCGTGTTCATGCAGCCTTCATTTGTGATACAGCCTTTAACATGTAGTAAAGCCACACTTTTACTTGGCACTGCTGCAAGCAGCTGTGCGCAGCCAGCCACCAGGTCTCTGCTTGTAACGAATGTATGTGAAGGTCGTCTTGCCATCAGCTGAGTGTATTCAGAAGCATATCTGTGCAAGTTGGGCCAAGTTTCTTGGCGATGGGAGTGGATTTTCCTGTGCCTTAAATGCTGCACAGAAGCCCACTGTCTATTTTGACATGAATAAAATCTGCAAATTTACTTTCTATTGTTTCCATGCTAAGCATGGGGATACTCTTTTTATTTTCTGTGTAAGAATGAGGGACTTGATTTTTTTTGTGGTTGTTATGGTGCAGTGTTTTGAAATGCTTAGGCCAGAAAACATTACACATGAGCATGTTATTTCTATTTCTTGCTTCTCAAAGGATAGAAATTTGTTACCCAAGTACTGCTGTGGCATAATGTGTGGTGGGAGCACAGCTATTCTGAGATTCTCCCTGTGAAAGTGCTAGTGCACTTAGTTCATGATTCACAACCCTCAGTTAGATGTCCAAGAGCCCTATGAAAAGCTGCATGTCAGTGATTGATATGCACAAAAGCTATACACCTGAGCAGGTAGCTCTCTGGTATCATCAAGGCAATGCAGAAAGGAGAACTGCACATGAAATACTCTTATGCACTTGTATTTAAACTTGAGCCCTCTATGAAGTAGGACATGCAATGTAAAACCCTTGCCTGGGTTTAGATGCCTTCACCGCCCCTCTTGCAATGGACTGCTAGCTCACTATCTTAGTGACAAGTCCTGGAGAAGATGGAGCTCGTGGTACCCACCACCTGTGTTACCGGCTAAATGTCTGAAGTGCTTGGCTAGGAAGAGAGAATCTGTGCTTGCTGTCACCTTGTGGTGCATAGAAGAGCTCTCACTTTGTGTTCTGGCTTCTGGGAGTGGAGAAAACTGGTGTGGGTGCCGTGAAGACTGAAGGACCACATAGGGATGGGAGGAATAAGACTTTGAAACTTATTCATAAAGACAGAGGGATGCAGTTTATTTTTTAAATAAACAATTTATTGTCCCAGGTCAGATCCCTGCTTCTGGGACTTTGATGAAGTGTGCTGACCACTACCATAGAATCATAAAATCGGAAAATGGTTTGGGTTGGAAGGGATCTTAAAGCTCATCTAGTTCCAACCCCCTGTCATGAGCAGAGACACCTTCTCCTAGACCAGGTTGCTCAAAGCCCCATCCAACCTGGCCTTGAACACTGCCAGGGATGGGGCAGCTGCAGCTTCCCTGTGCAACCTGTTCTAGTGTCTCACTACCCTCACAGGAAAGAATCTCTTCCTAATATCTGATCTAAATCTACTGTCTTTCAGTTGCATATACTGCATGTACTGTACTGTGGCATATAACATAGGTAGTATCTCATCTGTGTGAATTTTGTTTGTTTTTCAAGTTGCTGAGTGGCCTGACTGAGGTGCTTTGTGCCAGCAAGGTGAATGTTCTCTGAGAGCTCAGCCCTGTTCCCAACACCTTTTGGGGAGGTGAGCTATCAGGCATCTCTGTAAATTCTGATGACCTGAAGTATGAGACTGGCCCTGAGATGCTGAAGTCATACATTTGGATGTGCAGGTGCTTTTATGGATCTGAGATGTAAATTCAGATGTCAATGAGAAGTGACTACATGGCTTGTGGAATGTTTCAGCTGTTGATTTCTCTTTTCAGGCTGAGCAGACCATAAACGAGTGAATGGGCTCCACTGGGGAACCTTGTCCTCACACCATGACAGCTGACAAGTCAGAAGCTGGAGAGTTAGCTCTGGAACCCCTGTTCACTTGCAAACTATGTCTCTGTGACTATTCCCTGGATAAGATGACTACTCTTCAGGAATGCAGCTGCATCTTTTGTACGTCGGTAAGTTCCAGCAGCGTCTTTACGTTACAGGAGCGATGAAATGGGAGATATCTAGATCTGTGAGATGAGTTTGCTTCTCCTATACAAGAAGTGTGTGTTGTCTATGCTGATAGAGAATGCTTTCCTAAAGAGCATTTGGTATTACCAAATTATTATCTCCTGCTCCACTTAGGTATCGCGTTTGAGACAGACAAACGACGTGTGACATGCTTCTTTGGTGATTAAGTAGAAGTTTCCATTTACTATTACAAACCCTCACTTATATACAACTTCTAGCATACATGCACCTTTTAGCCATTGATTACATCAGTTAGCAACAGCACATTATTGGATGACCCTTTACCGCATTACTAAAGTCTGTTAACTTGCCAAGCTCTTGTTCTGCAGTTAGTTACTCCCTTTGACTTGCTCACTTCTCCAGATGCCTTCTGCTTTCCCATCCAGATGTCTTCTGCTTTCCCATCTGGATATCTTCAGTGCCTCATTCTTCATGAACAAGCTTTAATATCTTCAAGGCTGAGTTCTAACTTCATGCCCTCAGTCAAGGAATCCACAGACCTGCCATAGCCCCCCACACTTAGGTGTATACACATCTATGGAGCCATGTGGGTTATACCCAAGAGTGCTGAAGGAATTGGCAAGGAACTTGCTAATCCACTTTCCATCACCTATCAGCAGTCCTGGTCTAGTGGGAAAGTCCCAGGGATTGGAGGCTGGCCAACATGATGCCTCTCTACAAAAAGGCAGGAAGGAAGACCCTGGAAACTACAGGCCTGTCAGCCTGACCTCAGTGCTGGGGAAGGACATGGAGCAGATGATCCTAAGTGAGATCATAAAGTACATGTGGGAAAATGGAGGGATTAGGTCCGGTCATGAGCCTTCATGAGGTTCATGAAGGGTATGTCCTGCTTGACCAGCCTCTTCTCCTTCTGCAGTAAGGTGACACCTGGTTGATGAAGGAAAGTCTGTGGACATTGTCTCTTTGGATAGTAAAGCATTTGACACTGTCTCCCACTTTCTCCAGTGTCCTTCTGAGGAAACTAGCTTCTGATAGTCTGGATAGGTGTATTCTTCACTAGGGTGGAAACTGACTGGATGGCTGAGCCCAATGAGTGGGGGTGAATGGTGTCACATCTAATTGTCAACCAGTCAATAGTGGTGTCTCTTAGGGCTTGGTATTAGGGCCAGTGTTGTTTAACATCTTCACTGATGATCTGGGTGAGGGAATGAAGTGTACCCTCAGTAAATTTGTGGATGACACCAAGCTGGACAGTAGTGTTGATCTGCTGGAGGGTAGGGAGGCTCTGCAGCAGGATCTGGGCAGGCTGGATCAATGGGCTCTGGCCAGTGTTATGAGATTCAACAAGACAAAGTGCTGGGTCCTGCATTTGGGCCATAATAATGCCATGTAACACTCCAGGCTTGGAGAAAGTTGTTGGAAAACTGCCCAGAGGAAAAGGACCTGGGGGTGCTGATTGACAGAGCTGAACACGAACCAGCTTGTGCTCAGGCAGCCAAGAAGGCCAAGAGCATCCTGGCCTGTGTAAGCAATAGTGTGGTCAGCAGGGCCAGGGAAGTGATCGTCCCCCTGTAGTACTGGGTGCTTGTGAGGCTGCACCTCATATCCTGTGTTCAGTTCTGAGCCCCTCACTACAAGAGAGACATTGAGGTGCTGGAGCGGGTCCAGTGAATGGCAACAAAGCTGGTGAGGGGTCTGGAAAATAAGTCTGATCAGGAACTCCTGAGGGAACTCGGATTGTTTAGTCTGGAGAAGGGAAGGCTCCGTGGGGACCTTATTTGCTTCTATAAGTACCCGAAAGGAGGATGTAGTGAGGTGGGGGTCAGTCTCTTCTCCCAAGTAACAAGTGATAGGACAAGATGAAATGGCCTCAAGCTGTGCCAGGGGAGGTTTAGATTGGATATTAGGAACAATTTATTAACCAGGAGGGTGGTGAGGTATTGGAACAGTGTGCCCGAGGAAGTGGTTGTATCACTGTCCCTGAAGTGTTCACAAACTATGTAGATGAGGCCCTTGGTGACATGGTTTAGTGGTGGAATTGGCAGTCCTAGGTAGTGGCTGGACTTGATGATCTTAAAGATCTTTTCCAGCCTAGCTAATTCTAAGATTCTATTAGTCTGTCTTGCCTTATTTAAAAGACTTCTCTGTCATTCTGCTTTTGATAAATTGTAACTCTTAACAGATGTTCTGGTAGCAAATAATAATACATCTCAGTAGTAGGGAGATGTATTATCACTTGGAAAAAAACCCGATGCATTTTAAGACTGTCAGAGAACATACACAATCTATATGCAATCTCAGTATTTATTTTTTTCTAAAGCAAAATCTTGAAACATCATAGGATAACTGTGAGGTTTTGTTTCCCCATTACAATTTTAGTGTACTCGAAGTCCTTTTAAGTCTTGTGTATAGTTTTCAAGGGCAATCAGAAAACCTAAACAAAGCCAAACCTTGGCCAACTGAACCTTTGCATCTGCCTTCTATGCTGCAGAGATGCTGCCCAGGTCATGCATTGACTATAGTTGTCAGTGAGGACTTACTGTCCTGCAAATTCAGATGAAATAAAGCTGATGGAAGTGATAAAAGCGAGAGTTGAGTGAGCTGATAAATGCCCTACAGATATTAGTACTCTTCTGGTCTCTTTGTCAGGATGAGAAAATAGACCTAGTTCTCTGGTGATAGTGCCTTTGATGTACCTGACTAATGGATTTTGGAAACAAGTCAGAAGCCCTGAAAGGATATGTTTTTTGTGGGTTTTTTTTTTTTTTTTAACTCAGGAATAAATATGCTTGGTTTTATTTTTTTAACAACAAATTGTGGATAAGGTTCAAGGAAGTATATTTAAGTTTTGCCCTTGGTCGTTTGAGCTCATGGAAAAAAGGTAATATTTGTGAAGCCAGATTACGTGAGAGTGTCTTCATTTATTCTGAATTCAAGGTAGCTTAAATGAGATAAGAATCCAAATGTGTTTCAAGAAAATAGGATAAGATCGATTAATATGCATTTTTAACCCGAACTTAATGAATTTCGTTTTCCATGCCAACTTCCAGAAAACATTTTTGTATGTTAGTTTTAAGAAAATGTACAAGTATGAAGATATTGTTTTAAATTAAAAAGAAAAATAAACAAGAAGTTAATACCTTTACAGTACACTATTCTCCAAGAATTCAGTGGCTCTGATTTAGTACCATCAATGGCCCATTAACTTCAGTGTTAGCTAGGCATGGAAGGGAGGACTGCTGGGGACTATGCCAGGCAGCACTGGGCTCTCCATTCCTCCAGGGCACTGGCCAAAGGGAGAGGTTGGTGATGCCTGTCCCCAGTTGATGCTGCAGTTGCCACTCCATACATACACTCCTTACCTGGCCGGTAGCAGGAAGTGCATGTGCTCTGAGTATTGGCTCTCCAGTGCCATGACAGTGGAGAGTACAGTCACAGTTGTTTGGCAGTTGTGCAAACTTCACTGATTTCCTGTAAACCAAGAGCCAGCCATGAGTGAGTGCTGAATGCAGCTGGGAAAAACTTTAGACATGCTCTGTTTATTTCAGTGGGTGTAATATGTCTCAGTTGTGCTTATGCTCCATGCCTATGCTTTGGCTGTTGTTGCCTATATCTGAACATGCTCTCAATGGCACGTCTGGACTGATGCAACAGAAACATGTAGAACTTACATCCCATATCAAAGAGGGCTCTGGAAATTTTTAACTTGCCTATATGGCTTTTTGTCTTGGATCCAGAGCAGTTTCTGGGAGGCCATATGTGTTGCCCCTTGGGCAGCTCCAAAGAGCAGAATCAGAAGCACCTTGCCACAGAAGGCTTTGGTGCTGGGGCTTGCATGGGGGACTGCTCAGGGCCACAGCCTGCAGTAGCTGCGCTGGTATGCAATGCCCTATATTTCCTCCTGCTTATGGCAGGGCTTCTAGATGCTTTTACTCTACCCTTAAGGCAGAGATTGGGGTAAGACTGTCAACTGTGAGCTATGGGATTGAGCCCATAGGAGTTTTTCAGCTGGCAATGGCTTTCATTGTATGTAGCTTATTCTTATCTCCTACCAGTAAGGTTAATTGTGTAGATCCAAGAGTAGTATTAAATTTGAAATAGAAAAGGGCTTGACATGGACATAATAGGTTCTGCTCTACTAAGATGAAAACAGTTTAGTTTTTGTTCTATTACATGTGTGATCTCCTTTTTTTTTTTTTTTTTTTTGCTAACTAATGATGATTCCACATCTATGATTGTTTTGGCTGTGGAAATAATTGGAAATTGTTACTATTTAGGCATCTGCAGGGGTGAGCTTGTATCTCCTTTTCACTTGTCACCTGTAAAACCAAGGAATTCAATGAGTTGGAATTGTGTACAGCTATTTTTTCAGCTTAGAAACTCTTTTAATATACATTATGCCTTGTAAAAGCTGTGGTCTAGCCAAAGCAAGTAAACTGTGTTGAAGAAGATGTATGTTTACATTTTGAAGAAGATGTATGTTTACATTTTGGTGAGATGATAGTATGACAGGAGTTTTCAAATAGCTATACACATTTTTACTTTCTATGTTCAGAGAAGAAAAAGAAGATGGCTTGCAGAGTACACCATCTTATTTCGTAGCTCAGTCAAGTCTGAAGAGGCATCAGCCTTGTATTTATCAACATGTGTTGCATTTGATGTAAGACCACTGAAACGTGAGATAATGCACACATGTGCACATCCCAAGAATTTGAAAATGGCTATAGAGTACCTGATGGCTTGGCAGTTTGCGTTACTCAAGTCATTTCCTATACCTATAAAACCTTTGTGGAAGTGCCATGGTGTGGCCCACATTCTTTTATATATATGTGTATATTCAGCAATATATGTGTTACATAACTTTTTGCTATTTGCCCCATTCCCAAAAGTGGAGGGACTCTCATCTATTCATGATGCTGCTTATCTTTTTTGTCTTGCCATTCATCCCTTCTTGTATATTTGGTGGCATGCCCTTTCTATCTGCAATTCTTTGTGCTTCTCTTGCCTTGCAGTTTTTTTCTTCCATGAATGAGTCCATGGACAACTGATGAGGTTTTACCCCTATGGTGGTGTCATGGGTTCAGCAGCAGCAGTCATTTTTCTTTAAGTAGTAGCTGGTGAGCACTGTGTTTTGGATTTTCAGCTTG